>BLKR01004129.1:0-118867 GCA_011170035.1 Teleogryllus occipitalis
GTTAACACGTCGGTTTAGTTTTCTTTCGTGTAATATTAATATCATAGATACTGGCTGTGTTTGTACTGTGATAAAATAACATGTACATTTTAACTATTCTATTTTCAGAATATTAAGTATAATTGGAATTGTTTACTTAAGTGGTAGTTCGTAATAACGTTCTTACAAATAATTTAATAATTGCCTTCTTACTTTTAATTTAAAATGGCAACTATGTATGTAGTTTACTTTGAAATTCTCTACTCATCAATAAAATGTAAATAATGCAATCCCAGTATACCTGTTACAAGACGCTTGAAAATCAAATTTTCAACAGTTTTAACTTGCAGTAAAATCCAACACGAACGTGTTTGCGTTCTTATGTACCACAAATAAAATGCACCCTTTGACAACGCGCGAAATTTAATTCAATGACAATTCAATTTCACGTATAGAATGATGTTCGAAGTTCGTAAAACAACATTGCAAAGTGGCTTTAATTAGTTTCATTGCTTACCTTACGCTGTGACACTAATGCAGAGTGAAGGATAAACAAATCTCCACGTCACTCACTCACTTGCCTCTTCCTGAGGCGTGGTTTCTTCCGTTTACAGACTTTGACCGTGACACTGTAGTAAATGTTTATCATGACACGCTGCTCCCGGAAGTGTGTGCATCACATGTAAACGTATTAATGTGCGAGCTCTCCAGCGCCACGAACAACGAATTCACAAACTTCTAGTGGTTTACATTACCGCTACTAGGTAGCAGCACTGTCGTTTGCACCACTGCTGGTGACATGAGCATAGTCCGCTAGTGTGCTATGCATGGCGAATAGGTACAATGTATTTTGCGCCTAAAATTGAGTCGAGTCGTTTGTCAGACCCGTTTCCAGTAGCTCGACATCGCACACTGGAAGTTGCATAGAAATGATTGTGCGTGCATGGCGCGCCTTCGGAAAGCTTTCAAAACACTTTTAGGACCAGATGACTTGTTATCGCGCGCGCATTTCCTATCATGGTCAGCCACGAGTAGCAACTTTGACATACCGTAACTAGGGAGAGGATTTTGATCTAAAAAATCTTGAAATTTGCTTTTAAAAATATGCACTGTAACATACAATTAAAATTAAGAATATTTTATTTCTAGAATAAACCTTCCTTGATAAAACTTAGGAGAAGAGTGCTTGGAATGAAAAGATATATTATAGTGCAAATATAATTCAATCTACCTCACTTCGCGGGAGAAATAATTAAAGCAAATATTCACCTTAGTGAAGTACATTTAATGTCTTGTTGCATTCCTTCTGCCCTGTTAACAACAAATATCAAGAAATTTCCTACATTTACACAATTTTTTTATTAACCTATAAAAATGAAAAAAAAACATTCTGTGACAAGCTCTTTGTAATCGATGAATGTTCACAAATAAATAGATCGTATGAAAAGTAGAAACGTTTTTGAAATAAATCTCTATTTTAACGAAATAGGGAAAAAAAGTACCTATAATTAATTACACAAATTTGCACCAACAGGAAAATCGACCAAATATGCACAGATATGCATTAACACATTAATCTACATAGCATCCAATTCTAACCATATGTCAAGAAATTTCACTTGGCTATGCCGTGATGCAACGTACAAAAATATGCAAAATCATAGAAATTCGCTTCCTAGACATAACGTTGCAAGTCGGAATAATGTGAGGCTTTCCATGGCTGCTGTGGTTTATCTTGTCACTGCCTTAATCCCTTCAATTCTGAAGCCAGGTTATTTTCAGTTTAACCTTTTTATTTATTGATTGAATGATGTAGTCCGGTAGTTTCTTTATTGCAAGTGTTGAGAATCATAACAGAAGTAACTGATTAATTAGATCGTTGGCGAGGTAAATACCTTCTAATATATAAGTAAATACAAGATATTGACTGGTATCAAATATTTATTTGAGCTTAAGATCTTTTCGACCGCGAAGCGCTCGTCACCAGAGCTATCTGAAAAAATTACAGAAATACATGAAATATAAAAATATAAATTATAAAAATTATTTACAAGTTGTTATATACGTAATGTAGTATCTAGATGCGTAAGGTACTACATTTTGTATACAACAATTTGTATCTGGATTTGATATTTGTATTACCTACCTTTCGTTCGAATATTTTATTTATGTGATATTATTTTCAACCATTTGCAATAGCTGTCAGATTTTTTGACTCCATCTTTCAGACTTTTTCCCTTAGCTTTCCCTTCTTGAACATTTTAACCTAGACCCGGCTAATTACAACACACATCCCGATGAGCGTGGAAATAGGCCCTGGTGGTTAGGGTAGTGATGAATGCTTTCGGGAACGCAATCGAGTCCTCAGAGGGTTAGGGTAGTGATGAATGCTTTCGGGAACGCAATCGAGTCCTCAGAGGGTTAGTGTTGTGATGAATGCTTTCGGGAACGCAATCGAGTCCTCAGAGGGTTAGGGTAGTGATGAATGCTTTCGGGAAAGCAATCGACTCCTCAGAGGGTTAGGGTTGTAACGAATGCTTTCGGGAACGCAATCGAGTCCTCCGAAGGTGACGCTGTCGGAGGCGCTCTGGTGGTTAGGGTAGTGATGAATGCTTTCGGGAACGCAATCGAGTCCTCAGAGTTAGGGTAGTGATGAATGCTTTCGGGAACGCAATCGAGTCCTCAGAGGGTTAGGGTAGTGATGAATGCTTTCGGGAACGCAATCGAGTCCTCAGACGGTTAGGGTTGTGATGAATGCTTTCGGGAACGCAATCGAGTCCTCAGAGGGTTAGGGTTGTGACGAATGCTTTCGGGAACGCAATCGAGTCCTCCGAAGGTGACGCTGTCGGAGGCGCTCTGGTGGTTAGGGTAGTGATGAATGCTTTCGGGAACGCAATCGAGTCCTCAGAGGGTTAGGGTAGTGATGAATGCTTTCGGGAACGCAATCGAGTCCTCAGAGGGTTAGGGTTGTGACGAATGCTTTCGGGAACGCAATCGAGTCCTCCGAAGGTGACGCTGTCGGAGGCGCTCTGGTGGTTAGGGTAGTGATAAATGCTTTCGGGAACGCAATCGAGTCCTCAGAGGGTTAGGGTAGTGATGAATGCTTTCGGGAACGCAATCGAGTCCTCAGAGGGTTAGGGTTATGATGAATGCTTTCGGGAACGCAATCGAGTCCTCCGAAGGTGACGCTGTCGGAGGCGCTCTGGTGGTTAGGGTAGTGATGAATGCTTTCGGGAACGCAATCGAGTCCTCAGAGGGTTAGGGTAGTGATGAATGCTTTCGAGAACGCAATCGAGTCCTCAGAGGGTTAGGGTTGTGACGAATGCTTTCGGGAACGCAATTGAGTCCTCCGAAGGTGACGCTGTCGGAGGCGCTCTGGTGGTTAGGGTAGTGATGAATGCTTTCGGGAACGCAATCGAGTCCTCAGAGGGTTAGGGTTGTGACCAATGCTTTCGGGAACGCAATCGAGTCCTCCGAAGGTGACGCTTTCGGAGGCGCTCTGGTGGTTAGGGTAGTGATGAATGCTTTCGGGAACGCAATCGAGTCCTCAGAGGGTTAGGGTAGTGATGAATGCTTTCGGGAACGCAGTCGAGTCCTCCGAAGGTGACGCTGTCGGGGGCGCTCTGGTGGTTAGGGTAGTGATGAATGCTTTCTGGAACGCAGTCGAGTCCTCCGAAGGTGACGCTGTCGGGGGCGCTCTGGTGGTTAGGGTAGTGATGAATGCTTTCGGGAACGCAATCGAGTCCTCAGAGGGTTAGGGTAGTGATGAATGC
The DNA here is from genome assembly GCA_011170035.1 of Teleogryllus occipitalis. Taxonomy (NCBI): domain Eukaryota; kingdom Metazoa; phylum Arthropoda; class Insecta; order Orthoptera; family Gryllidae; genus Teleogryllus; species Teleogryllus occipitalis. Next base: position 3,753 of record BLKR01004129.1, read on the forward strand.
TTTCGGGAACGCAATCGAGTCCTCAGAGGGTTAGGGTTGTGATGAATGCTTTCGGGAACGCAGTCGAGTCCTCCGAAAGTGACGCTGTCGGGGGCGCTCTGGTGGTTAGGGTAGTGATGAATGCTTTCGGGAACGCAATCGAGTCCTCAGAGGGTTAGGGTAGTGATGAATGCTTTCGGGAACGCAATCGAGTCCTCAGAGGGTTAGGGTAGTGATGAATGCCTTCGGGAACGCAGTCGAGTCCTCCGAAGGTGACGCTGTCGGGGGCGCTCTGGTGGTTAGGGTAGTGATGAATGCTTTCGGGAACGCAGTCGAGTCCTCCAAAGGTGACGCTGTCGGGGGCGCTCTGGTGGTTAGGGTAGTGATGAATGCTTTCGGGAACGCAATCGAGTCCTCAGAGGGTTAGGGTAGTGATGAATGCTTTCGGGAACGCAATCGAGTCCTCAGAGGGTTAGGGTAGTGATGAATGCTTTCGGGAACGCAATCGAGTCCTCAGAGGGTTAAGGTTGTGATGAATGCTTTCGGGAACGCAGTCGAGTCCTCTGAAGGTGACGCTGTCGGGGGCGCTCTGGTGGTTAGTGTAGTGATGAATGCTTTCGGGAACGCAATCGAGTGCTCCGAAGGCGACGCTCTGGGGTACACCAGTGGTGGTTAGGGCAGGGATAAATGCTTTCGGGAACGCAATCGAGTCCTCAGAGGGGTTAGGGTAGTGATGAATGCTTCGGGGAACGCGTTGCCACAGTGAGGCGGCGGGCGACCCTCGCAACGCTGGCATGCATCGGCGCCTGCGCTAAGTATATCGCGGCGCAGAGCGTCTGCGCGTTACGTCACTTGTCGCCGGCCGCATCAGCTGAGCGCCAAGCGGACCGACCCCCCTCCCCACTCGTCCGAGAACAGTCGACGGCGCCGCGGCCTTGGCCCCTAGTAATGCGACATCGATAACAAAACATCGATGCTCAAAATTAAAACTTCGATGTTAAAAATTCGACTAAAAATCATCAATGTTTTAGACTCATTTAATAAAAACATTAAATTCGTGTGCATTAAAATTTAATTTCACTGTGTTTGTGTATATCAGTTCGCCGAATAAGGGTATGACAGGAAGGGACAAACCTTACGCTCTCTGCGTGTTGTTGACCACGTTTCAATGGGAGAAATAAATATAAAGAAGGACGAAATACATAGCATGAACGCCATTTAGGGCGAGAGTATTTGGTCGATGAAGGTAGTACAAACGTTTCTTTCCACCAGAACTCTCCCACCAGCAGGGCACCGCCCCAGCCGGGACAGGCTCTAAGCTCCCGACCGGTCTCCCGGAATATGTGGTAGTGTAGTGCATGTTAGTGTAAGTGTGTGTGTGTAAGGGGAGAGGAGAGGATGAGGAAGACGAAGGAAAGATATCGCGCGGTCGATGGCCCGTTTGTTAGGGTACTGCTCCGGCATTCTCCTGGTGTTGATCGGAGAAACCACGGAATACTACCGATCATAGCAGCCGGCCGCTAGAATTCTCCTTCAGACAGTGACTGAATTCGACCTAGCTGACAAGCTAGTGTCGAAAATCCCACCATGCACCATGGGGAGTGGAAGCCTAGAACCTCCGTGGTACAGGCACTGCAGTGACATCAGTTGATGCCCTGAGCCACTTCTCCCGGTGAAAACATCAACATCGATGTATCATCCCTACCCTACCGCTACACACAGGGGGAGGTGTAGACAGAGACATAAGGAATTCAGGCGCCGATGGCAAGCATAGAATTTGCGCCCCTGTGAGGATACATCGAACTATACTTAAACTTTTCTATAGTGGCCGATTCCTCTCACTGTTACAGTGCCGGAACTAGGTTTTGGCAGACCGGGCGATCACCCGGAGCCCCACAAGTCAAGGGGTCCGATGCTGGAACTGAACATTTAGTAAAAAATCGAAAAAGAAATTAGAACTCGAAAAAATTGTTATCACAATTTTATGTCGTGGTACGGTATTGTGATATTTCATGCAATTTTCAATTAACTTTTTTACCTTAAATAGTTAATTCTTGTCATTACTCAATACGGTAGGACTCTTCGAAATGAAAAATTCCAGAAAATACTGAAAGGTTACAAAACAATGATGCCATTGAAAGCTTTTTAAGCCTTCAAACTTTCTCTTCAAACATTCAAGGTATTTTAACATAAATGTTTGCAAATTATATACAATATACAGATATTGGCCATGTATTTTCATAGAATTTTAGGACTGAATATCCCGACTTGAGTTTTTTTTCCGGATGGGGGAGTGTGTGGCTACGTTTTAGCATTGTCCCGGACCAAAAATTCTCTAACTCCGGCACTGGTTACATCTCCTGCCTTATAAAATGAATCTTTTCAACAGTGGTATGCACATTTCTCAACGAGGCCTGGAGCCTCGTTGTGGACGTTCGCGAGTTAATTAAAAAATATTCATTTTATAAGGCAGGAGGTGTAACAACGACCGAATCTCTTCGGTCACTATAGAAAGACTGAAGTATAGTATTCAGCCGCCCATGGCAAGCATAGAATTTCCACTCCTGTCAGTGTACTTCAAATTAGGGTTGTTGTTATTTGTTTTAGCGGGTATACTCTAAATAGCGCCCCTAGTGAGTAGCCTAGCCCCATGGCATGCGCCATGTTTGCCATACCGTAAATACGCCTCGGACTTAGGGGCGGATTGAACCACGCTCCTGGCGAGTTGAGTCCTTTCGGCCGGTTGGTTGGTTTGTGATTCCGGGCGCGTCCACAGCTTAGGTCATTAGTCACGTAAGTATAGTGCATGTTTTTTCCTCGGGAGATGGCGGTGATCTTTCCCCGCTGGATGGCGAGATCCGGCGCCGACCTACAGTCGGCTAGTGGGGTTTCCCCCTAACCAGGACTCTCCCACCAGCGGGGCACCGCCCCGGCCGGGACAAGCTGTAAGCTCCCGACCGGTCTCCTTTCGGCCGCGAAGGACTGACGCAGCTGGCGCTCACAGCATCATACTGCTCGCAGCGAAAACGGTCACTTCCGAAATGCTAATTCCATACTCATTTGTTTTTTGTTTTTGTCTTTTTGGTGAACCAACAGTGGAATGTAGATTTAACGCTCCAGAACAGACAAATAAGGTGGACCGAAAGACCATCGCCCAGGGACACAATACTCTCTTCCGTTCTCTGCTTCAGTCAATACAAATCGCAACTCTCACTTGAACTTTATATTTTACACAGTTAATCTGCTGCATTACATTCTTGTTTCGTTGACCTCTGTACGATGATTCGTGTTTTCAAATATTCTCTTGATCATTAGCATTACATCATTAGCAATGGCTATCCTAATTTAAAGGCATTAAGTTTTTACAAATAGTAATATTCTGGATAGTTCCTTATTTTGGTGCTTAGAGGTTTTCATTATTGATCAAGCTTTACCTTTTTTATATAATTTCCGTTCTGATAAATAATGAAAGTCGCTTATAAATATTATAAAGGACTGGTACTCATTTGATTTTGTTAGTAAGCTCTAGATACTAAGTGTAAGTATCCAAATTGAATATGAGGTGTTTCCCAATTGTTAACGTAAAAATATAAATCTTGAAGATATTTTGGGATCCTTGTGTTATTCACGTAAATTCTGTTGCAGAAACTCTCTTTTTCTGTATTAATATAAAAAAGTAATTTGGATAGATGTCTCCATGGGTGGCTCCTGGACACAGTTCCAGCCTTCCACGGTCGACCAACCCTCTGAAATAATGAAATTCGAAACCCGTATTTTGAAAACAAATATTTCTTTTCATTCATGGTCTTGAGATAGATAAAATATTGTATGTTATATAGAAAATGCAACATAGATATCTATCATTACAAAATAGAAATTCCTTCGTCGCTTCAAAACAGAAATGTAAATGTTAAACGAATCGAAGTTTTTCTGTATTTATTTTATGGCAAAGTAAATAAACCATTTCATTCTATTATATGCAATAGATTTATGTTTCGCTCTCTTTCACAAGCAGAGAAAAACGGTTGTTTTACCAGAAATGGGTCAACATGATTGTTAAATTCATGAGTGATATATTGGGTCAACATGAGTGCTAAATTCGATATGGTTTAAAAAAATGTTATTGTCACTTACGGCTCTCATTGTAGATTCTTTAGTTAAGACCTTTTTTTTCTCACGAATGTATGTATATAAATAGAAAATGTAAAATACAATTGTAGTTATTTCATGTGCCTTACTTTTTACTAATGAACGTAGGACCCAACACACAAAATTAAATGCAACACAAAATTTTCTCAAAGAGTATGAGTCCCCTCTGAAAGGTTTGTTAAATATTTGTAGCATTACATTCTGGGTAGAAAATCATATTTAGAGTTTTCCTACCCGGAAGCCATTGTAATCCCCCCCCGGAAGTGTTAATCCGGCGCTCTCTAATATCTTGCCTTCATATCAAAGAGACACCGACATAGAAAATAATTCAGAAAATAGTGTACAAAGTTCTATAAAACACATCTTTATTAAACAAACTAAAGAACTTGACTTACAATTAGCACAGGTTTTATTGCAATATTTGGGTTGGCATAGGTGTCATTATCATGTTCTAATAACCAAATATTCATTTTGTGTTTGAAATCATTCGAAGAAGTATTATTTTTCAAGTATATAATTCATTGACAGAGGTACTTAAAAATACGTTTCCTCAAATAATTAGATTTCAATATTATCAGTCTTATGAATCAAGTCCTAAGAATCCCCGTAATGCCGGAAAGGCAGTATTTGTAGAAATTCATAACATATCATCAATGTAGGTGCCTTGAAACACCCAAAAACACGTTTTTCTATTTCTTTGAGAGTGTTTTAAAATATGTCTAAAAACTATGCCAATCCATTTTCCTGATTTAGAGGAATTTAATGAGCCATAATTAAATGATGTTATAAGATGCTTAAAGCACGCTTTCGTTGCCTAAAAAATGCAAGAAGCACGATTTAAGGCAAATTTCTTCGAATCTTCTGGATGGATCCGCAAACAAACCATCAGTTCCCCACTAGGAGCCCGAGATGCGTCGAATGTCACCTCATTTGCCTCGATTGGTGGACGAACAGTAGTCTAACCGTGAGTGACGGCAAGACCCACGAGGTTACTTGAATACTAAAGAAGGCTGAAGTGCAAATTGAAACAATTTTTCTTGTTTACACTGCCAACGTGTTAGTGTGAAAACGTTTGTTTGTCTAAATCTCCAATTAGTGAGTGTCCGTGACGAGATGGGGGCGTGGCCAACCCCCTGCAGGGGATCTCCAGAAGCGCCGCCCACGAGCGGATGGTGCGTTGAGGCAAAGCAGGAGCAAGCGAAGCAGTCACAGAGGCACTTTGCAGATGTAGGGCAGCTTCCAGGCACAGGGTAGGTCTTCCAGGAGGGCGTTGCTCTTCCAGAAGGCCAGGCAGTTCTCGGTCGTCTTGCCCGCGGGCTGGCCCGGGTTCCACGTTGTGTAGCCCATCTTTGCAAGCGGCAAACCTACACAGAAAACACTGCATGCCACATATCGCACAAACCATCCCGCGTAGCCAACCAGGGTCACACGTCCTAATGGAAATAGAGAATCGGAAAACACACTCAGGTGGTGCGAGCTTTGAACCTTTAACGTCGCCTATCGAAACGCATCTCATTCAGGATGTTTTAACCCTCGTGCTAAGTTAAAATACATCAGTTTAGGGAAAATTCAAGTTCCCCTGACAACAGAAATGCGCACGCTTTGAAAAACATAATATTATTCGTAGGTTGCGTGAATTGAATGTTAAAGTTAATTTACGATTAATTCCTATGACGTCGTGTTTTGACTCTTATAAAAAAATTGAATCAGATACTTGATTTAAAATATTAATTCAAAGTAAATGCCAATGCTTGAATATTGAGAACAAAAATAGAAATGCCGAATTCATCGAGAGAGCGACGGGGCTAGTGAAGTAAGTAGGGTGAGGGGTGGTGACGGAATCTCTGTGAGGGGTGTTAGGGGAGTCCTGGTGAAGGGTGTCCTGCAAAGGGGTGTTGGGAAAGTCGTGGAAAGGGGTGGTAGCGAATTCGTATTGAGAGGGGGTAGGGGATTCGGGTTGAGAGGCGGAGGGAGTCGAAGTGAATGGTGGAGTGAGACCAGAGGTGAAAGGTTGTGAGAAACCGCGGAAAGGGAGCCTTGGAGAGGAGTATGGAGGAGTAATGTTGACAGAAGGTCGAGAGCCGTTGTCAAGTTTTGTGGACGAGCCATGGTGAGGGGTGGAGGGAGAGCCATTGTAGGGCTAGGTGGGGAGACGTGGTGAGGGATGGTTGGGGAGACGTGCTGAGCGGTGATAGGAAAGACATGGAGAGGAGTAGTAGGAGAGTCATGTTGAAGAATGGTTAGGGAGTCGTGGAGAGGGATGGTAGGGGAGCCGTTGGGAGGGGGAGAACCGTGGTGAAGAGTGGTGGGGGAGCCATGATGAAAGACGATGGAATAGCCATGGTGAGAGGTGGTGGGGGAGCCATGATGAAAGACGATGGAATAGCCATGGTGAGAGGTGGTGGGGGAGCCGTGATGAAAGACGATGGAATAGCCATGGTGAGAGGTGGTGGGGGAGCCATGATGAAAGACGATGGAATAGCCAAGGTGATAGTTGGTGGGGGAGCCATGATGAAAGACGATGGAATAGCCATGGTGAGAGGTGGTGGGGGAGCCGTGATGAAAGACGATGGAATAGCCACTGTGAGGGTCGTACGGAGAGCCGGCGTGACGGGTTGTGGGGAAGCCGTAGTGAGGAACGGTAAGCCGTGGTGAGGAGCTGTAGTGAAGGGTGGTGGGAGGACCGTGGCGGTGCCGGTAGTGGCGAAGCCAGGGATGGCGGTGGAGGGAGACCCGTTGTGAGGGCGAGGCGGACGCTCACCTCCGACGGTGACGAACTCGCCCTCCTTGGCGGAGTCGGAGGCGCCCAGCCAGCCCAGGTCGACGCGCGTGGCGTCGGTCGCGTTGAAGGAGAAGCGGCGCGTCAGCTGCTCGGCCTCGCGCTGCGACTGCGGCACCGCCAGCGCCGCGCCCTCCTGCCAGCACGCGTCGCGCGCCGACGCCCAGTCCAGCGCGCGCGCCGGCTGCCGGAAGTAGCCCAGCGCGGGCAGCAGCTCGTACTCCGGCGGCACCGGCGCCTTCAGCGGCGTCCCTGCCACGCACACACACACACACTCACGTACAGTGCGGCCACACCGGGAGCGGTAGCTCAGGGTATCAACTGATGTCACTGCAGCGCCTCTGACCGGGAGGTCCTTCATGTGAGTCCTGACGGCGGCAAGATTTTCGACACTAGCTTTCCAGGTAGGGCGAATTCAGTCGCTGTCTGGACGAGAATTCAAGCGGCCGGCTGCTCTAATAGGTAGTTTCCCGTGGTTTCTCCGATCAGCACCAGGCGAATGCCGGAGCAGTGCCCTACAAAACGGGCCACGGACCGCGCGCGATCTGTCCTTCCTATTCCTTGTCCTATCCTCTCCCCTTTCACACACTTACACTAACATGCACTAAACTACTACACATTCCGGAAGACCGTTCGGGAGTTTAGAGCTTGTCCCGGTTGGGGCGGTGCCCCGCTGGTGGGAGAGTCCTGGTTAGGGGGAACCCCGCTAGCCGACGGTAGGTCGGCGGCGGATCTCACCATCCAGCGGGATGAAGATCATTATATCATGAAAGAAAAACATGCACTTCACTTTCGGGACTAATAACCACAGCAGTTGACGCGCCCGAAAATACGAAAGAAATCAATCAATCAAACCAAATCCTACCGAACGCACGGGGAATTGGCCTCGGCGAAGGAGAACACAGACGCCGTGGAAATCGGGACAGGGGGGTCGGTAGAATCGCTGAGGAGGTACCGTGGTGGAAATACATGGGTGAGTTCTTCCGGCGCATCGATTTTCGCTCGTTCTGCGCATCACCAGTTTGCGTCACGAACCACGTGACCACAGCACGGGACGTCGTTTGAAAAGCCAGTCCAGACGCTGGCCGCCATGTTGTATGGAGAGCGAGTAGTGTTGAGAAACATTTCAAAACTGGTACAAAATGACAACAATCAACGGTAACCAATCAAAAATAATGCCATAAAGGTGTACAAGATGCAATATTTAAGTGAAATCCTTCATAAATCTGTTTCAATGTCTTCTACCGATGTGATACGTTTGGCATCTGGGTGTATTTAAAATTCCCGCTAATGTTGTGACGCAAATTGGTGTCTGATGCTCATTGGCTGAAGTCTAATACGACGTGCAAGAGCCCCCCCCCTGGGAAAGACGGTGTCTTTTCGCTACCGCAAAGATTAAATAATACTGAAGTTGTAGTAGACACTGGAAGTGCACACCTCGGCTCTTATGCACTCTTGTCATCTAAATAAGTTTTGGTTCACTCGGTAAAGGATGTCATGTGGTATTGCAGTTCCTGTAAATTGTGCTTAAATTCTTCTTTCGTGCGGGGATTTGCCAAATATATTCTATCTTTCGGAAATCTCCAACGGAAGAAATCTAACGGATCAGGTCACGAGAGCGCGCAGGCCACAAACCACGTGTAACAATTGTCCCCATAAACGCCTTAAGTGAAGAAGTGTAAGTAAGAAGTGTGTATGGTTACGGAGTCCTGTTGAAAATGACCGTAATTACGCTCTTTATTTGTCAACATTTGGAAGAAAGGCTCCAAGATACGATGTACATAATGGTTTGACATATTTTACGCATGCGTCATACATAAACACTTTCGGTTTGAAAGCAATTAGTGGGGATTCCGAAGATTCGCTTGATTGATTGATAGTAGTTGACGGACCCGGAATAACTATGTTCATTAGTCCCGTAAGTGTAGTGCGTTTTTTTCTCGGGAGGTGGCGGTGATCTTCCCCCACTGGATGGCGAGATGCGGTGCCGACGTACCGTCGACTAGTGGGGTTTCCCCTTAACCAGGACTCTCCCACCAGCGGGGCACCGCCCCAGCCGGGACAAGTTCTAATTCCTCCCGGCGGTCTCCCGGCATGAGCGGTCTCCCGGCATGTATGGTGATGTAGTGCATGCATGATAGTGTAAGTGTGTGTGTGTGTAAGGGGTGAGAATAGGACCAGGAAGAGGAAGGAAAGATCGCGCGCGGTCCGTGGTCTTTTTGTTAGGGTACTTCTCCGGCATTCGCCTGGTGTTGATCGGAGAAACCACGGAAAACTTCCGATCAGATCAGGCGGCCGCTAGGATTCTCCTCCAGACAGCGACTGAATTCGACTTAGCTGAATCGCTTAAGTCGAAACTTCTGCCGTCGTCGGGACTCGAACCCAGGACCTCCCGGTCAGAGGCGCTGCAGTGACATCAGTTGATGCACTGAGCCACCGCTCCCGGTAGAGGTTGCGCTATAGCAGGGTCGAGTGAGGAGAGCATTACGATTCTGGATTCCAGACTCTGAGAATTAGTGATTGAGCATTCCAGTAGAAGAAAGAAACAACTAGCTATGAGTTATCTCCAATTATGATTATGCAGAAGTAGCTATTTGGCAACAATAGTTAGGAATGGTCAAGCCTAAACGTGAGGTAAATCCATTTATTAATACTAGTGATGGGTCGCTACCGGAATTTCTCGATACTCGATACTCGATACCGTTACCTGTCTGAGAGCTTCGATACTCGATACTCGATACTCGATACTCGATACTTGATACCAAACTACTTTAAAGGCTCAGCAGTAAAAGTGGTTCAATCAGAATTGGAAGGATATATTTTGTTCTTCACACATGCATACATGTACTATTTTAATATTTAAAAACTGTTGAGATGAACATACATTTTATTAAAGGTTTTAAAGATTCTTATTGAGGAAAACTAACATTCTAACTCTTTCTGGGTCCATTCTATTTCTTTTTTTGTCACATATCAATACAGCTGTACCGAAAAGTCTCTCCGAAAACACTGTAGCTGATGGAATGCACTGGTATCGAACAGCACTTTTTCTTAAATTGAGGAGAGTCACTTTGTTTTTTCAGTAAGATAGTAGATTTGCATGAGGAAGAAGAAAGTCCGCACATTTAATTCATCTTCTTATGCTGTGGTTTCGTATTCAAAACATATTTCGTAGTCACTCTTCAGAATATTCCTATAAAGAGGCCACATGTCAATGCATTTTCGGGGGTTCAGTATTTGAGGACGCCGAACAAGTGAATAATTACAAAAAGAGCAACTGAGGGGCGGCACGCCGCGGCAGTGTGTCCAACAAGCGAGGCTGAGCGCCCCGTTTACTCTCTGCCTCTTTTATCTCCAACTTCTGCTCGGCAGCCGGAGGATAATGAATTGGTGACGAATATGGGGAAGTATGAACTGACCCGTCCGAATTCACTGATTTGGGACTTGAAAAATATTGAGAGATGTTTGTGTGCCAAGAATAGAACATTTTTTTAAAATGTTAAAGTAATTACTGTTAGGAGGACATTTAGGACTCGTTGCGCATTTCGGCAATTTAGGGTATCAAAATTCAATTTAAGTTATTAAATATGTTGTATTGCTATCCAAAACTGTTTTATCAATTATCGTTTGTTCCCGTTCTCTAGCATTACACTAATGTGAGTTTGTGCGTAGATAGGTGTACGATGCACAGATACGAGACCATACGTAAATAGACGATAAATCTTTGACCTCGGTGAATAAGCTGTTAAGTAAAAAAACTTAATTTTAGAAGAGAACAAAGAGCAACTGTCAACTGAAGTAAATCAGGGATTAATGATATTCAAACGAAGGTAATATTGAAACAAAACTATTTATGTGTAGGTTTTGTTTAAATATCATTAATCCGTGATTTACAGCATTTGTTTACAGTGTTTATTTGCGCACCTGTAAAATTAAGTTTTTTTGACATATCAGCTTATTCATAGGGCTCAAAGAAATTTATCATTGAGAACATCTTAAATATTGTGGTAGGTCCAAGCGTACTACTGATTGCCAAGCTGGGAATGACAGTGACTTCGTGGTGTACGATACACATCACAGTATTGTAAAGTTATGTAGCCATTTTTACATTCTCGCCTTACAACGTTTTTGTCTATTTAATGTCAAATATGTTTGTGGACGATAAGGCGCAAAACTTACTTTCCCCTAAACATCATGTCTGGAAAGTTCGGAGCCAATATAATATCGTTAACACAAGAGCAGCTGCTGCCGCTTTCATGGACAGCAAAAATGTTACGAGTATGTTTGGGGTAAATTCGTATAGAGCTCTGTGACGACATTGATAGACATTTGGCAAAGGCTATTTCGCTCAGTCTCCTTACCATTTTCCTCCTACCAGCCCATAAACACCATTTAGCGCAGCAGAGCACCAGATTGCTTCAATACATTCGTGGGATGTTACTCGTGTGTGTTTCATTTATTGGACAGAAAAAGAGAAACGAAGACAGCTAGTACAATCTCGTAACCTAAAAATAGATTTCCGAATGGTTATGCAGTGTTGTTATTTTGTTGTTCGTTGAAGCACGTGAATTAGGTGATCTTATTAATGTTGTCTGTTGATGAATTAAGTGATCTTGGAAACGGTAAAGTTAGGAGCGTAGAAGAATACAATATGTACCACCATATGAAATGACGTTCAGCTTAGTATGTAAAAATTTTGATGAGATTTTAAAATGCGATTGTATTGTTGGTGTACTACTTCAAAAAGCAACCTCATACAGTAAACCCTTATTAACACGAATTCCAAGGGACCGAAATAATCGAAGTTCGTGCTATAAAAATTTGTGATATCCTAATGTTATAAATGTCCGTATTACCGTAATCCCTTGCCAGGATCGGAGTTTTGTTCCTGTTCCTGTTTTGTTTTGTGCCTTAGCGATCACGGCTAAATCGACATCTGGCTTTCAGGAATGTAAAAAACTTGCTTATATGTTTAGTTTAGAATATTTACACACACCTAAGAAATAAAATTCTCAAATTATATTACACAATGTCAAACAAAAGTGAAAAAGGTCTGAGATCCCCAATTGGGGACCACGGCAGTTAAAATTAATGTTACTTTAATAAATATATATGCATGTATTTGGCGTTATTGGGTCGGTAGTCCGACTTCGCCGATCCGCTTCCGATGTTCCCCTTGCCTGGGCCTAGTTATATCCCCATGCTTGGGAGTAAGAGCGACATGAAGCGAACATGACGTATTCTCTTCACCGTCACTAGCAAGCCTGTTTGAGCTTTTCTTCGTCACACAATTGCAGAAGCTAAAACGATTTGAAAGGAAAGCTACAACTATATTTTTTTCTCGACCGGGAATCGAACCTGAGGACCACAGCACTGGAAGAAAGTACGCTGCCCATGAGTCATCCCAGATATTTCAGATATTTATTTAATCAAAAACAGTAAAATTGTATGTGACGTATGGGGGAGAAAATCATCTGCGTACACTTTCTTGAGTTTGAGAATCCCTTCCCAATAATTTAATTATTAATAGATGAAAGATAAAAATAGCAATAATAATAATAATAATATAATAATAATAATATAATAATAATAATCATAATATAATAATAATAATAAATTTAAAAAACGCGAGATTAACATTAAGATTTTTAAAAACTAGATATTTTCGTTTCCGAGTTATAGAAAACTTATTTGCTACGGTAAACGAAATGTAGATTTGATTTTTCTGTATTGCTAACAAAACAGAAACTCACCCTAAGCCCTACTACCACTACAAGCAAAATGAAAGCTCAACAAAACGTGCGCATAGTGAAGCTACATTTACGTCCAGAAGCAAATCAAGCAATCCAGAAGCAATCCCAGGGGCTCTAATAAATATATATAAATGCATGTAAATATGTCAGTGTATAAATAGTAAGCCGTGTGCTGGCAGATGGTGACTCACCGACGAGCTCCAGCGTGAGCACCTTGCGCGGCTGCTGGCCGGCGCGGCACGCCGACGTGCCCAGGTCAAGGTCAAGCAGCCACGCCGCGCTCTCCGCCGGCTGGTCCAGGCGCGCCTGCGGGCACACAGGGCTTCGAACCCGCGGCCTTCAACGCGGCCACGGCCCCGAGCACAACCACTACCCAACGCAGCTGCAGGCGATTTTAGCCTCTGCCTTGTTGCACCATTGAAAACTGACGTAGGTTTTGAAATAAAAGGACATGATTTGAGGAACAAACGTGACCATTTTCGTATGTTCTTAGATTAATATTTGGTACAATTATATGCTTCTACCTTTATAGATGTAATATATTTTCAGCAATATTCTAGATTGTAGATTGTATTCTAGATTGTAAAATGTATATTTTGGAGCTTCAGAAAATTCACCTGTGGTTGTTCACCAAAAAAATAACTACGGCATATGCCCGGTTGCTCTAGAAACTCTACCCTCTCATTCGAAAAACGTCATTTTCTTGTTGCTTTTAAGCACTTTAGCCTTGTATAATACACAGTGATTTTGTAAATAAAATACTTACGTGACACTACATATTTTATTCAATAAATGTAGGCAAAAGGAAATTTATAAATAACTGTTCGTATATGAAATATTCAGAGAGAAGTGCTAAAAATAGAAACTGACAAAAAAAATAATTTTACCAACTTTAGAAGTAATAATTATCACTTTCTTTTACAGATGAATTGTTGTTTCGACAAACGAACCTTTTTTTTGGGGGAACACTTCGTGTAGAATGCCAGGGACACAATTGCTCTCATTCCTTCCACATGTTAGTAGTTTTCTTGAAATTCTAAATAGAGTTCCTGTCATTGTAAATATTTTCTTTAAAGAAAATTGGACGAAATGGAGGTCTAAATTAACAAGCCGCTTTCTATCACCCCCTTTGTGTTAGGAAACCTTCTGTAAGTAAAGGGAAGACTAGAAGCTTCGCATTCAATCCTTAGTTCTACTGATTTTCGATCAATATAAAGCACTTCCTGAAGAATTTGTTTACATATGTAAATGAACATTACAGGAAAAGGCAGAACAAACTCTTCAAGTAGGTTCGATTATTTCTTTAATGTTCACCAAAGCAGAAGAGTAAAGGTGAGGTTTGTTTGCACTAATTACTTATTCACCTACTGAGAGTGTTTAATGCTTTCATTCACGTTGTTCCATTCATTCCCACGTTGATTAAATTTAGAGTTTAAAACTTCCCGGCGATTCACTTTGGCTCCCTTCCTATTACATTGATAAACCCTGCACAATCAAGATCGAACCTTTTATAAAACAGTGACTCTTTAAATATAAATGTCTTCTACAAATTTAATTTAATGAAATTGTGGTAAATGAGAGCAAATAAGTTATGATGAGTATGCACAAAGATTTGATACTCCACCCTTTGAGACAATGACTTATTATGTAATATTCCTATAAATCCTAATTTTAAATTCTATTTGTGAAAAATTGCGCCCAAGAAGATAATTAATGTCTTATATTGTGAATTATGCTAATAACTTTTATGTATATAACATACTTGACAAAATAACTATTAATTAGTTAAAATAATAAAATATGATTTCTACACTCGTGATGACCATAAAAACTGAATTTGAAGGTATCTAAGCTGTAGCATAATGGTGATTGCTATATTCTAGAGACGTCTGACTTTATGTAGGTAGCGCTTGTAGTTCTGTGTGAGAACGTCTAAGCCAAGTCTCCTCATCCGTCATGCGGCAGCGAGTGCATTCGACTGCAAACTCCGTAACGACATCCAGGAATTCTGCCTGAGGCGCTGCGTCTATAAATACACCTACGCCTTACGACCGTCGATACACCTGGCGAATGTGCGTCCCTTACTGACTGCAGTCTCATCCCTCACACGATTCTCACCTGGAAATACACTCAATGCATATATACTCCAGAGACAAAGTCAAGACCAAGCAGTCTTAAGTGATTTTTCAACATTTTTCTATATTTGCTTTGATCACGACAATATCTTTTCCATATTTCGAAATTCATATTAATGCCCGTCCCATAAGATCGTGTCTCTTAAAAAAAATTTATTTTCTAATGCCTTAATTTGAATTCCGAAGCCAGTAGAATATTTAATACAACGCGAAATTTTATTTTCTTATATTTAGTTACTTTGCTTTTCTCAGACCAAATTGTACTTGTTAAAATAATATAGAAATTATAAGAATTATCGACCCTACGTAATCTGGAAGAAACTTAATTTAAAGTTTCCTTGCAATACGAAGAAAAGAAAACGGAAAATATATGTTCATTACAGGAGTAATAGTGTTTTTCTTCGATCTTTTTATGCCAGACTTACTTCAATACCATCAAACCAATCTACGGGTCGTATTTACGAAGCTCTGCCAGAAGAGCTCTTAGGGACCTGGCATCTGGGGGCTTGCTGGGAGGTCAAGGGGCGACTGGAATTGGCTGGGGGCCGTTCATAAATCGCAAAACCGAACACTGGCAGCCTGCTACGCCTGGCAGGGGTTTATAAATGCGGCCGTAAATGTTTGTTGTCTTTCGATATAGTAGAACCCATGCTCTTGGGTTTGGATCTCGTGAATCAATATCTTATAAGATCCAAATTCATGAAAAATAATTCTTAGTCGTTCATCAGGACATTCGAACTAATCTTCATGAATCTGGATCTCGTTTCTTGCCTTTCAGTATCTTAGGACCATTCCCCGTACATTTGGATCCCGTGTCTTGCCCTTCTCAGAGCGAACACCCGTGAACCGTCCTGTGCGAAGGTGTTGCCAACTCACGTGCACGTGTGGATGGCCGGTCTCGTTGGTGGTGATGCCCAGCCTGAGCGACACGCTGCCTCCGGAGAAGCAGGTCTGCGCGCGCGCCCGCCCGGCCGCCCCCGCCGCCACCAGCAGCAGCACCAGGCGCAGCGTCGTCCCTCGCGAGCGGGCCATGGCGACGGACGGACCAGCGTCGCCCGCCCGCGCGCCGCCTTATAAGCGCCCTGCCCTGCGCGCCCGCCCCGCCCCCGCCCCCGCCCCCGCCGCCGCCCAGGGCGGGGCTCCCCCGAGTCATCGCCCTTTCGAGGAAGACGCGCCGCAGCCTCACACTCACCTTCAGGCGCCGCCGGTCTGAACCCTGCGGTACGCGCGACGGGACAAAAAATATTCGATTGATTGATTCATTGTTTGTGATTTATTGTTTGTGGTTCATTGTTTGTTATTCATTGTTTGTGATTCATTGTTTGTGATACATTGTTAGTCAACTGCTAAGGTCATTAGTCCCGTAAGGTTGGTTCATTAGAGATTCCGTACGCGTCACCTGCTAACGTTGTTAGTTCCGTTAGGTTAGTTGCTAGGTTCATTAGTGATTTCGAACGCGTTAACTGCTACGGTCATTAGTCGCGTAAGGTTGGTTGGTTGATTAGTGATTCCGAACGCGTCAACTGCTAAGGTCATTAGTCCCGTAAGGTTGGTTGGTTGATTAGTGACTCCGAACGCGTCAACTGCTAAGGCATTAGTCCTGTAAGATTGGTCGGTTGATTAGCAATTCAGAAACGCGTCAACTGCTATGGTCATTGGTCCCGTAAGGTTGGTTGGTTGGTTGATTAGTGATTCCGAACGCGTCAACTGCTAAGGTCATTAGTTCCGTAAGGTTTGTTGGTTGATTAGTGACTCCGAACGCGTCAACTGCTAAGGCATTAGTCCTGTAAGATTGGTCGGTTGATTAGCAATTCAGAAACGCGTCAACTGCTAAGGTAATTGGCCCCGTAAGGTTGTTTGTTTGGTTGGTTAGTTGGTTGATTAGTGATTCCGGGCGCGTCAACTGCTAAGATCATTAGTCCCGTATGTGTAGTGTATGTTTACCCTTCGAGAGGTGGCGGCGATCTTCCCACGGCTAGCGAGATCCGGCGTCGACCTACCGTCGGTTTTCGCCAACTAGGTATCTTCCACCAGCGGGGCTCCGCCCCAGTCGGGGCAAGCTGTATGCTCCCGACCGGTCTCCTGCCATGTGTGATAGTGTAGTGCATATAAGTGTAAGGGGTGGGGATAGGACAAGGAAGAGGTAGGAAAGATTGCTCACGATCAGTGGCCAGTTTGTTAGGGTTCTGCTCCGGCATTCGTCTGATGTTGATCAGAGGTACCACGGAAAACTACCGATCAGAGCAGCCGGTCGCTATAATTATCCTTCGGACAGCATCTGAATTCGACCTAGCTGACAAGCTAGTGTCCAAAATTCTGTCGCCGTCAGTACGCGAACCTAGGATCTTCCGATCAGAGGCACTGCAGGCACTGACATCACTTGATGCCCTGAGCCACCTCTTCCGATTAAAAAACATTGAGTACAAGCAGTGACCTCTCAAATGCATCGGTTCAGTTTTAGCTTATCTTGCTTCACAAATTGACTATTGGGTGTTTCAGGCACAAACACAAATTAAGCACATTTACTCCATCGAAACTTTATTGATCTAAAATGTTCATAAATAATAAGAACAAGATACACATTAAAAAGTATGCTTTGTATGTTAATTGTATAAAATTGTATGTTATACATTAAAAAGTTGTATCAGTTGTAAATTCTGCTAAACGCTTCGGCCTGCTGTTGCTGTACTGCACACAGTTTGATTGAGATTATTTTCTCTTGACGTCTGCATAAAGCCTTAAGGACCGAGCTGGAAAACATGACATTGGAGAACAATAATGGAGAGTTTCTGAGAAGGACGGTGTTCTCAAAAATGTCTGTGTCACTCTACCAACGGAAGAACAAGCCGGTCATCTGAGAATTCGACCGCGTATGCCATAAAGTTAACCAAAGTCATAACGGCCGACATCCTTTCTGGTTTTAACAGTCCCCGTTCGTTAAAGGCAAGAGAAACAATTGAACTGCAGCAAATGATACCATATTAGTTCTCCTATTCAAAGCGAAAGTATTTCTTGGATACATGCATTTTTCTGATAAAAAAGATAATCATCATCATTATAATAAGGGCAAAAATGGGCGTTGTCGCTGCCGCCATGACAGTCTGTCATCCGCTCTCCCCTTCATATCTGCATAGATTCTGAAGTGTAGTTCGGTTTGGAATTGTTCTAAAATTTTCATTCTAGTTCGTTCGTTTCTCTTTTTCAACTATTTTTACAGTCGGAAATTGTGCTTAAGACTTGGTTGTGTCTGAAAATGTGTCCAAAAGATTTTGATTCCCTGTTCCAAATGGTTTTTGTAGGGATCTATTCTCCTTCCTTTTTTCTAAAATTACATTATTGACAAAAAAGGTTGATTTACGGAAAACATTGAACGACTCATTATTGTTATCACAAATAACGGCCATAGTTGGGTCTCGCCTCAGTTTATAAACATCGAAGTTACCATTAATAACTATATATCTACCGAATGACGATTAAATATTAATCTCTTATCAAATGGATAAAGTTATTTTCATCACAATTAGAATGCAAGGGAGGATATAAATCTACACAGTACGGCCTGGCTATATTTGCTAGTTTTTCACTGTTTGCAGTCGCATTCAATATTACTTCATTATTTCTCATTACTTTCTAGTGATAATTTGTTCTTTTGTTTTCTCCGTAGCAAATTGTTTTATACTTTCTTATCTTAAAAATCTTCTTCCTCTATTATCTATTTGGATTTTCTTATATTTTCCTTTCAATTCACTTCATCTAAGACATACCATTCGTGTTCCCTTTCCCCTTATGATGCCTTTTCCGATGTTCATTTCTTGCAGAGCTTCACTAACCTTTCAAGACTTGTGTTAATTGCTTTTTGACCTCCAATCTTGTTTAAATTTTCCACCATGTCTTCACATTCTCTTTCTTGATCTGTCTCCCCTTTACTTGCTTTCTTTTAGACATATACTTTTATTTTTGCTCATACATTCTGTTACTCGTTTTTGTTAAGTTTTTCCTGCCTGTTACAGACTTCATTGCAATTTTCATCACCATTTATTTTTTCAATTAAACGTTTTAATCGTATCTATAATTTTTAATGAGCTCTCCGTTTTGTCTCGTTCATCTTCTCCTATATTCACCTCCTTTTTACATTGCAAGTGTATCAGTCCTTTTCATCAACTTTTGTAGTTTTGTTATCCCTTTTCGCCTACGTCAGATTGCTCTTAAATTCAATAGAGGACTCAATCATTAAGAACCGGATTTTGCATGGCATATCCTGTCGCCGCCGCTTAAATGTAATCTCGTCTGAGGATCAAGTTAAACTACCTTCAGAGGAAAGAATCTAGGTAGATATCTCGAAAACCTATCTCTTATTAATTCAAAATCATTAAAAACTAGTCATTTGAATGATCGTTCTTTGGAATCTCACTTTCCTGAAATTTGGCAAGCGGTGTCGATGAAAAATTTTGATGTATTGACTGTAACGGAAATTTGTTAGTGCGATAAAAATCTACCACATCAAGATTAATTCCACTCTATAGTACACAAAACAAATTCCAGATATAAAGTATTGAGATTTACATTAAATTCACAAATCCCAATCGTAAATTGGATTTTTCAAAAGGATTTCAATATTAGTTTTTTTTGGAATACACTATATAAACGACCGTCATATAACATCGGAATACTTGATGTAGTAGTAAATAACCCTCCAGACAGTTCTCTAGTGCAAGCACATTCTTAGAATTACTTACGATATTCTTACGCTTCTGCCACTTTCATAAGCAGTAATTTCAAGCAAAGTCCAGTAAGGCCTTATTCCCTCCTCCTTTGAGGGATCGCCTCTTTAATGTGGCTTTCCTCTTAGTATTTTTTAGCTTTTTTAATAGCTTTTCTCTTAGTATTTCTCCCATAGTATTTATTTAATAAACTGGTTAGAAAACTTTTTGGTACTCTTCATGCACGGCGCTTTTGGTTTAGTAAAATGATTCTACAAGAGTTTAATTAATTAATTAAAATCTAATTTGGTTTCTTGGAAACATTAGGTTTTCATTCCCGGAACACTTCCTTTTGCGGAACCCCTTACTTTGGCATAGAAAGGAGAGAAAAAATTTCCATATTCTATATTGGATCTTAGTTCTTGCAGAAAATCAAAACCCCATTAACGGATAACAAAAATATGTTAATTAAATGAATAATTTTCATTTCTCACTGTGCGACATTTGCTTCGTGATATATTGAAAGGTAAGGTAGTAGTTCTCCTTTCAAGTCTGATTGTATGTAAATATTCGAATGTGTGTCTTAAAAATATTTTTATTGAAGTGCAGAAACCACTATGGATTTCAAAACCCATTCGCTTTATTACATTTTGTATGTACAAATGCAATCAGGCGTGAACAGGTAAAAAAATATTCAATTAGAGATAACAAGGTATCAAAATATAGTGAATTGGATAAATAAAATACAGAGAGAAATTTATGACAAGATGTGGCGGTAGTTGAGAAATCTAGTAACTTCAACAGATGAACATTATTGGCGAAGAATACTATATAGAATTCAACTGATACATCACGTCCTTGACCTTAAATGATATATTTTTCGATACTAATTTTTGTAAGAGATTATTAAACCTCACCTTGTTACTTATAAAGCATTAAGATACATTTACATCAGAATAGGATAAATAATGATATTAATTTCCATTGTTATAGAACACTGACCATGACATTTACCAGATAATGGAGATTAATCCCACTTCATTGGCGTCAAATGGTAAAAGGGTGAGATATTAATAAGTTTGCGTTATTCATTTTATCATATTACCATAAAATTTATTTTTGAGTGCAAATTTCCATGCATCTGGAATCCAAGGCACGTCCGTTCTGCGCCAAAAAACTTCACCGCACCTTGCTATCAGATCTGCAGTCAGATAGTTTACTTTCATTTTCATTTTATTCCATTTTTATACAGTCTGCAGGACGTAACAACGCCTGTACGCAAGTCTTAGGAATGTTACTGTCAGTTTTAGGACAAAACAAAATACAAAGAATTTAGTAAATACAAAAGCTTCTGACTCATGACAATTACATATTACATAAGTTATAAATTACCGACGACTCATTTCAATAAATTATTTTTGCTATTATTTTGAGGTAAACATAGTGAAGTTACAAAAAGGGTAAATCATATATTATCAATGTATGATTGTTTATAATCTCAAAGATCCTGATTCATTCATAATTACGAAAGTACGTATTATTCATAATAATGGTCATTTTATGTACTTTTTACTTTGCATTCATATTCGCGAAGACCAAACGTTCCGTTAACTGCCTCACCTTAAAGCCAAGATACTACAGCTGGTGTGATCCTTAATCCGAACAACAATTTTCGAATATCCCTATAGTTTACGACCAAGCTTTCAACTCACACCACACAAGCAAAGTTCAATTAATTGAGAATGCTTGTATTCGATCATCAATGGGTGTGTTTGAGCATACCAAGCAGAATCTGAATTGTTTATCATGCAGAAAACCTGGTTTTATTTTTTATGTAATTTGACTCGTGTAGTTTTGCTATTGATAAGTCTTCAATCTCTGCAGGATAAAATTAATTACTATATGAAAATATAAGTAAACATAAGTAATTATAAAGATCACCGTAGGTTTCGAGTTGGCATGAGCTATCTTGTATTTTTGTCATATAATCAACTTCCTAACCACAACTTCCTAACGTAACGTTCTCAAAGGAAGTTACATCTATTTGTGAGCTGAAACCATCTCGTCCTTGTGAAGGATGAGGAAGGAGAGCAGCATTGAAAGGGGAGTGAGCAGTCCTTGCGCTGCTCTCTGCCTTTTTCAAGTACCGCTATTCATTTTTTCCTGACGTTCTTTTCATATCATTGTGCAGAAGCCTCCTCCCTACACGTTTAGCCCCAATCGGGTCCTGCAAATTGCAGAGTTCTTTCCACAAGAACAAATTCTTTATTTCTTCTTTTCTTCTGGGGCACTTTACAAGGAAATATAGCTTTATAAATTTATTGCATTTATTATACTTCAAATAAATCTTTAAAATTTATATTTCAAAATTACTTAATCCAAATTATACTTAAACTAAGCGTCAACAATCGTTAAAAAGACCACCCTGTAGATGCATTACGTAGCTTTGCAACCCAGAGAAACCTTCGAGATGAAAATAAATTCTGAGAATTGACAGAGCCCGCAATCATGGGATGTGTAAAAGAATTTGAATATTGAAGATTGTGGAAAATATACTGCAGATCACGAGAACTTACAACACTCTAAAAAAAACTGTATATTAGAAATAATCAAGCCTGGAGTCCAAATTATCTCACGTGACTCCTACCGGGTACCTATTTATTATCTATTCGTTAACTATATGCTTCTCGAGATCTTGCACACACTCACGGCTAATTCTCTCAGTCATGACCGTTCATGTCACTCGTGATGACTGCCGGCCTCATGTGAAAGAACAGTGACAAAACAGGAAATATCTTTCAGAACGACCAACTTAACACAGAGGACTGATCAAATGCACATTTTGAATCAACCTGACATCAAATATAAATAAATTCCACCAACATCATCATTAATGCGTCCAATGCCGTCAAGAATTGATTGAATTAGTGTACATTTAATAATATGCGAAATTCATAAAATAAAGTTGCAGCTAGTTTCAGACGTCGGCAGAAAATTGGTATTTCCCAGTCGCCACGCTGTGTGGTATAAGCGAGTGGCTCCTCGCCACAGAGTGTATTGCTGTGCGTAAGCAACACTAGGGCCCTATCTTACAACGTAGCGCAGCACGGGGCCAATGAATAAACACAAAAATAGTGCTTAAGAGCTGGGTGCTCAGCTTTCCTTGCCCAAGCGAGTTATCAGAGGGAGCGGTGCGTGACCTTGTGTGACGGACTGTTACATAATATTCATTAAATACGAGTCGCAAAGCAATCGAAATTACTCAAAAATACTTATCTAACATATGACAATACGTATATCATGTCGGAGCAAAACCTTACCAAACGGGCCATGGAACGCGCACGATCTTTCCTTCGTGTTCCGTGTTTCCTCTCCCCTTACACACACACACAAACACACACACACTTACACTAACATGCACTACACTACCACACCTAGCGGGATACCGGTCGGGAGATTACAGATTGTCGTGGCTGGAGCGGTACCCCGCTGGTGGGAGTCCTGGTTAGGGGGAAACCCCACTAGCCGACGGTAGGTCAGCGCCGGATCTCGCCATCCAGCGGGGCAAGATCACCGCCATCTCCAGAGAAAAACCCGCACTACGCTTACGGCACTAATGACCAAAGCAATTGGCGCGCCCGGAAACACGAAAAAAAATCAATCAATCAATCAACGTACATCATTCGATTCGTCTTTTTATGCTTGTCATAAAAGACTAAAATATGTATAGATCGTACGTGGTTGGGGTGCAGAAGAAGTCGAGCTCCATCACAAAGCAAGTGATGCTAGACGTCATCTTGGGTCAGAAATATGAAATTGTGGCGTTGGTTGTAAAAAGATTAATGTTTGCGTTGATACCGGGAGCGGACTTCCTGACAGAACATCAGGCTGTGCTCATTCTGAACCAGGGCACCATCACCATGAAGAATCAAATATTTATGTTGGATATGGGGCGAAGAGGAAGAAGGGAAATGGGGAAAAAGAAGTAGACATTTATGCCGGAATATTTGAAGACAAAAAGATCGAAGACATTTTGCACACACAAGTTAGAATTTCAAAGCGTTCAAAATTTATTGGAAGAACAGAAGATAGAATTGGAGTGATTACTGATAAAGAATAAAAGAGTATTTGAGAAAAATAGGGAGCCGGCAAAATGGTATCAATTTCATATCCAATTAACTAATTATACTCCGTTTAGGCAGAGGAATTATCCGATACCCGAGGCATCGAAAGGTCCAATAGCTGATGTGGTTAAAAACATAGATGGCTGTAGTATTGAGGAGTGAATGATATGGCATGTGAATCCTATTGTATTTCAGAAAGGTATAAGATGGATAGTTATCATGACTTGAATGTTTTCCACTTGCATGAAGAACTGTATAGTATGATATTCTGATTCGAAAGCGCCAAACGTAGCAGTGATGCCGACGAACAAGGCCGAGTTATTGGCCAATATAATCTTTTCAATCTACGACCGTGTTCGAATTAAATGAAAACCAGAAGATGACAGCTAAGAGATGAAAGGAAATCTGAACATGCAAGAGGTAATGAGACGTAACTGAAATGTGTGAGTCCGAAGGGGGGCCGCGACCACACATGAGTTAAATTAGCGCGCGTTAAGGAGCTAATCAAACCAGGGCGCGTTCAGGAACGGCAGCCGCCCGGCTAGTTAGGGGAGGCCCAAAGAGTATATCTCAGAGATGGCACTCAATGTTAAACAGAGAAGCCTTATTTGCCCAAGTTCCGGTGCCGCCATATGCAGCTGTATTGATTTCTATTGGGCAAATGAACAGCCAATAGCGTAGAAGTAACCGAAAAATTTGAAAATAATAGGTACCCGGGAATTTTAAAATTTTCTCCATATTCACTCCATATATTTCTCCAAAATCACTCTCTGTATTTTCAACATTAACTTATCAAAAAATAATAATAATAATAATAATAATAATAATAATAATAATAATAATAATAATAATAATAATAATAATAATAATAATAATAATAATAATAATTGTAAGGATTTTATGGAAGAAAAATCAAATTACAGCAGTAAACTCTAGTATTTATTGAACATACTGACAATACACAATTTTATAATTTCAATAGCATTAACAATTTTGTTATACATAAAGGCAATAAACACAGTACAGGAGTTCAAATGCAACTTCACTTGCTTAGAGACATGCCAAATTAATGTGAATACTATGGAATACTACTTTATTAGAGAGCACTATAAATGAACAGTGCTTAAAAGTAACAAATGAAAACATCGCATCTTTGCTTAAGTAAAACAAATCATTACGATACAATTGGTGAAAGTGCCATTTTATTTTGCAAGAACGAAAGGTGGTGACATAAGGCCAATAGGACGTGTCACCACCTACGAGCAAAATAAAATCACTTTCACCGTGAATCTTTTATCAGTATTACTGCCTTTTATTTTATTTTAATTCAAAAATATAAATCACCTAATTATGTACTGTTACATAAAGGTCAGTAATAGTTGATTAGGTCAGATGACAGTATTACGTTTGTTTCTTGCTTTAACAGTTGTATCTGAACATTTGAGCATTGTGCCATTTTTAGCACCAGTGCTAAAAATTGAACTTATAGCATGTTGTCCAAACCTAAAACGTAACTGCACTTACTAGTGGCTTTAGATATAATAAAAATAACAAATATTGATACATAAATGTTATCTACTTTTCCTTACAAGGTTTAACAATCTATCTTTCCAGCTCCAGTTTCAATTTTATCGAGATGCATTGTAATGTCACATGCATTATAACACCACATTCTTTTAACCAATGAGTAGAATTGTCCAGCTTTGATCCAAACTGTTCATTATAACAGAATACTGCATTTAAAACTAGAGCTCAGGTGTTTACGACGTACAGATGTTGAAAATAAGGGTGCATTTACAATTTAACATTTATGAGAACATAACCAAAAATATGACTTGGAAAACTATATTTTTTACAAAACTCCATCAGAGTTCCAAGTAAATGTTTCTTTGGTTGTAATCTATTAAGTGAGACCTTTTTGGACCTTCTATTACATTTTTGTGGTTTAGCTCATCTTGGTACCACCACTACTTAGTACAGGTTTCCAGAAATGTGAAGGATCTTATGTTCAATTTAAAATGAAATTGATTATTTGATATTCACAATTTTATCGCATCCAATGACAGAGTACACACTGATCTTAATGCTCTGTCAGATCAGAAGAGGTGTCTGCAAACACTTTGTAGAGAATTAAGAATGTCATTTACTGCACATACTAATTCTTTAAAATTTTCTCTCTGAGCTGTGACTCCTCAAGGAAAATAATTTTAAAACAAAATTATCTCTTCATATTATCTTACATTATTGGGGTATATTTTTAAATTAAAATTATAGATCAACATTATTTTCACTCTAATGAATCATTTACATGCCTTTTTAACTGCAAAAATTCAGATCAGAATCCGAAATATCAGCAATAATCTTTCACATTTTTTTCATGTCAGTCTGCCTGCAATACCAATCTAATAAATATTCTCTAATAATAAATAAGGGCATGAAAAAGGCTCACAAATGTATCTGCCACACTCGATGTACCAGCATTCAGAAAGACAGAAGAACCTGTAACAATCAATAATAAATTATTACCAATATGCTATGGTTTCAGTAGCATACTTCTATTTGCCTTTCACACATTATAAAAAAAACTCACCATTTTCAGTACGAACTGCTGCCTGTGCACAAGGACCTGAAAATTTTAAAAAAAGGTGGTAAGACTCTCTTTAAACAATCTACTGTTGTGTAATCAAAATTAATATGCCCCAAACAAAATTGTATGCTCATTTGCAATCTTGAAAAAATCTGTCCTGTTTGAAGCTCTATTGCCAAGAGGGACAGATGAACTACAAATGTAAACAATAAAAAATGAGTTAAACTGTGCTACGCTTTGGACAGATGAATTCTATTTTTAAAAAATCTTACCAGTTACAGCCATTGAAGTTGGTGACAATCTTGATGGGCTCAAACAAGGGACCTGAAAATAAACAGAAACATAAAATAGAAGTTCCACAACTTTCAACTAAATTATTTGAATGCCCTTTCAAGACAAACTTACCATGAATACTGTCAGCAAATGTATTGGGCACATTTCCTGCAGCATACCATAGTATCTCATCCACAAATGATCAATTATTATCCCAAGTTTTCAGTAGCATTATTGTTCACAGTTACATGCAGTTGCAGAAAATGCTTTTTGCATATTGACTCACTAATGGTTAAATGTGCATTTGGAGAGAGATGGTTCCCAATATCTTTTAGCCATTCTGCCTCTAAAACAAATTATTTATTTTACAGACGTAATTTTTTTTTAAAAAAATAACAGCAGCATTAATCTACAAATTACATGCATAAACACGTAAGATACGAAAAATTAAACTCACTTTTTTACATCTCTTGGAAACCCAAATCACCACGTTTTAATGGCTAATTTTATTTTAAATTTGTGCAATTGGACACCCAGCATCTTCTTGTAGTCATAACACACACTTTAGGCAATGCGATTAAGCTATAAATCACTAATTTCTTTCCTAAACTCAAAGTAACTGGTGGCTAGAGAGACCGTTAACGGTCCCACAATAAGCACGCATAGACCACACATCCTACGCTGGAGACAGAAATTCAACCGAAATCCAACCGGCTGAGATAGCGCAAACTCTCAAAATGAGTAGTTCTCAGATTCACCGTCAGAGCGCGTTGGTGAAAATACAGTTGCATGCGGCGTCGAGCTGAAATTCAAATAACGACTTTTACCGGCCTATCTAGTGACACAGGACTGGGGGAGGCCTTTCTACGTCATGAAGGGGTGAGTAGGGGAGGTGGGCTGACTTAACCAGCAGACGAGAAGAGTTCAGTCTTGTGAAATCTGCAGTGGTCGAGAGCGAACGCGTGGTACACTGGAGAGCAAGTTCGAGTTATACGTAAGTAAAACGCAGGGAGGCTTTCGACAAGTGTATTTCTACGTATGTATGTACCTGATACAACAGCTCATTACGAGCTAAGGCCTACCAGAGGGGCCCCGGCCTTGCGACCATGTGTTGAGAAGTACGGTGGGGTTAGCAAATAGCGATCCCCTTATCTCTGGTGTTCTCAGTCTGAGAAGTGAGCTTTCTCCTCAGTACTCAGCAACAGATACTGGGACATGGCAAGGAAATCGCACAGTTAATTTTTACCCGGACCGGGAATCGATCCCGGGGCTGCGCATGATTAGGCTACGAGAATAAAATATTTTAGTGAAAGGAACTTTAGCGGTCAGTACAGCGCGGTGTCACACTGAAGGTTAAAGGAGCCGCCCTCTACTTTCCTTTCTGTGTGATTTCTATTCAGTGGCAGAACTTTAAGTATTTCTGAATTTATTTTCTGTGCGTCGAGTGAAAACTCTAGGAAAGTGTTACTTTCGGAAGTTCATGTAGAAACATTCCTGGAGAATATTGAACCCAAAATTGAATGTAATTGAACATACCTCCATTTTTGCTAACTAGATTGGTTAATTGGGAGATAATTAACAGTTAATTGATGACGACTATGTATCTTTTAAAAGAAAAACCTGTAAATATTAGAATAAGAACTTAGTTTGAAGGAGAACTTATGTAACTGTAGTGTAATTGTGAAAGGGATTGTAACTGTTAATTTTGTGCTAAAGTGTCTGCAGGGCTTAATTAGAGGGCTCGTTTAATGAATACAGCGTAGTCGAGTGTTAAAATATTACCTGTATTTACCAAATGAGATCCCACTAGGAAAGGTAACAATATAATTAAAATCAAATCGTAAAGGAAATACACCAGAGCTGAAAACAATTTTTGTTGAGTACTAAAGCAAGTAATTATTTGGCAAGAGTAATTAATGATCAGTCGAAGTGTGAACTGGTTTATGATTATGGAAGTGTGTGTTAATTTTTGTTTTAAAATCGAACAAATCCCAAGTTATTTGAAAATCTTAGAAACGTTTTTTTTTACATGTGGCCTGAATTACTGTCTTCCCCCTACCAACACCCTTCTGGCCTCCAGGTTCATACCTTATAAAACTCTATCAAGCTCTACAAAGACTAAATCAACCATTTCACTTTATGTCCCATTTGAGAGCACATAAAGGAATACTATAAATTCAGTGAAATGTAATCCACAGGCGTGTCATCGTGTTGAGTTGAGACCTGTGTAGCTGGCAGTGAAGACTTGATAGAATCTGTCCACCGCCGCTTCTCTAAATAGCATTGCTCTGTAATTGCGCTCGTAGAAACAGTTGGTACCTGCGCGCCAAAGGTTCTCGCTCCCCCCACCCCACCCATCCACCTCCTGACACCTTCGCCAAGGCCTCCGCGGCAGTAGAGTCGCCTCCAATTTCATTGCTTTACTTCATGAGAAAACCATTCCTTTTTTAATTTATTTCTTCTTGTTCGAAAATACAGTCTTTCAAGGGTTTTAAAAATGCATAAGATTAGTATATGACATTTTTGGATTGGCCATCCATAAGATTGGTGAGGTTTGAACTCTGACATAATTATTGAGTAAATTTGATTGTTAATTAACAAGAGGAAGGAATATGATTATGTTAAAAGGCTGAGGGTATAGTGGTTTGAATCTGTGTTTGGGAAATCTTGACTTTAGGCATGGATGGACCGCATTTTTCCCATGTTAAAAATTATGGTTCTTGGTGAGGTATGCAGATTGTTGTAAAAATTATTAGCTAATTTAGCTATGGTTTCTTCTAATTTTGTAGTTTTTAATTCTCGATGAATTTGTTCATTTGTAATGAACCAGGGGGCATTTAGGGTATTTCTTAGAAATATATTTTGGATTACTTTAATTTTGTTAATATTGCTAGGAGCTGCACCTCCTCAGATTGGGCATCCATAGGTTATGGTAGGAAGGATAATTGATTTTAATATTAGCAGTCGGCAATGGATTTTCAATGTAGATCGCTGGTTTAGTATTGGAAATAATTTTGAAATTTTTGCTGTTGCCTTATTTGCTACCGCATTGATGTGCGGCTTACATGTTAACCTTTTCTCAAATAAAATGGCAAGGTATTGTACTGGTGTGGAGGCCCATGTTATTTTCATTCCTAGTATTGATAGCTCAGTTGGATTTCGTGGTCTACAAAGGGTGAAGATTTTTTGCCTCTCTTTTATCTGGGTTAATTTTAACTCTCCAATTCTGTGTCTAATTTATGTACTCATCTAGATGATTTTGGATGTTATCTTTCGCTACTAAGATATCAGGATTTGTATAAAATAGGGCTGTGTCATCCACGTATAATGCAATATTGGAATCAGCGTGAATTGGTATGTCATGGGTATAAATATTGAATGTTGGAGAGAGTATTGATCCTTGTGGTACTCCCGCAGTTATTGGGTAACATTCTAAAGTAGAGTTGTTGATTTTAACGGTAAATGTTCTTTAAGATATGAAACTTTGAATGATTTTTATTTGATATTCGGGGATTCCCAGTCGACACATTTTGTATACGAGTCCTGAGTGCCAGACCGTATCATAAGCCTGGCGTAAGAAAACCATTCCTTGAATATTCAATAGGGATTTTTTCTTTGTACGAAACATTTAGAAACCGCTGTTACAGCCATGAAACCCTGTTACTGCCATGAAACGCTGTTACCGCCATGAAAGACTTGTCCAAGCACAAGCCTTTTAATTCACAAATTACAGTCCACCAATATCCTGTCCTTTGAAACAAAACGTGCGTCGAGCTCTCACTAGGTCTTCTGGATTTTTATTTTTTACTGTCTTACATACTACTTTTTTCGTACAAAGCAAGTTTCTACGTGATGCTGCAGCAAAAAAAACGGCACTTTTCGTCAGAAAAACTTGTATTGTGGGTCTCCGATACCGAATAATTAGATAATTCTTGTATCTACGTGTAGTAAACTTCTACTTCTATCAAGTTGTGTATTATCAATGCATGCGTTGTTGGCCCTTGATACCGAAAAATTTTTGTATGACAAAATGTCTGTCCGTACAGCAGTCTGTAAACAGTACTAGTGGCTAAACTAGGCAGGATTTTCACCATCATCAATATTGCCCATTAGATCTAACTGATGATGCGCGCCCTTAAATCTGAAACGGATATTTTGCTTTTTGGTATATTTTACATGAAACCCCAAGGATATTTTCAATTTTTTCCCAAATCTGGTTTCAAATTTATTCTTTAACTTTTTTCTCACGTGGAACGACTTTTATTGAATTATCTGAGTTTTCGATAATTGCCAAAGTTTACATTATTTTGCTGTTCTTCTACTCTTCAACATTAATATATAAATAATGTCATGAACGATATGCTAAAAATATGTGTAGTTTTTGGTTAATTTTGCATGATTTAAAAGCAATTTAAATAATAAAGATTTTCTAAACAGTGGATCAAAGCTTTTTTAAAATTTTTAATAGATAGAGAGAAATCTATAGAATAACAAGTCATAGACGTTAATTTGATGTAACCTTCAATTTTTCAAAAAAATCACAAATGTATGTTTAAGTAATATTATATTAAGTAACCGTGACCAATAATGTGAGAAAGTACATGTTGATGTAGCGCTACTAGTTGTGTTTGACTAGTGAGAATCACTTAGTGTGTTGTGAATACCCCTGCTAAACATGCTCAGAAGAGCATGACCTAGTAATGCTTTTCTGAGCTAATTCTCCAATATCCTATAATATCCTGTATTTGAATTTAGTATATTAATGTTTTCATTATTATTATTATTATTATTATTATTATTATTATTATTATTATTATTATTATTATTATTTGTAGCACTGAAGATGGCCGCAATGCGACCGAGAAAGCTTTATGCTAAAAGAAACATATACGACAAAACAACGCCTCGATTTGATTGATTTTTTCGTGTTTCCGGGCGCGTCAACTGCTTTGGTCATTAGTCCGTTAGTGTAATGCATGTTTTTTTTTCGGGAGATGGCGGTGATCTTCCTCCGCTGGATGTCGGGATCCGGCGCCGACCTACCGTCGGCTACTGGGGTTTCCCCCTAACCAGGACTCTCCCGCCAGCGAGGCACCGCCCCAGCCGGGACAAGCTCTAAGCTCCCGACCGGTCTCCCGGAATATGCAGTAGTGTAGTGCATGTTAGTGTGTGAGTGTGTGTGTAAGGGGAGAGGATAGGACAAGGAAGAGGAAGGAAAGATCGCGCGCGGTCCGTGGTCCGTTTGGTAAGGTACTGCTCCGGCATTCGCCTGGTGTTGATCGGAAAAACCACGGAAAACTACCGATCAGAGCAGCCGGCCGCTAGAATTCTCCTCCAGACAGTGACTGAATTCAACCTAGCTAGAAAGCTAGTGTCGAAAATCCTGCCGCGGTGGGGAGTGGGAACCTAGGACCTCCCGGTCAGAGGCGCTGCAGTGACATCAGTTGATGCACTGAGCTACCGCTCCCGGTCCGATTTGATTTAGATAATGCAAGTGTTGTTAACTCCTCACCATTTCCAATCACAATGAGGTGATAATCTTGAGATCGGCTGGATTTAAAATTCATGCTAATATTGTGTCGCAAAGTGGTGTCTTAAATCGGATACGATGCTCAAGAGCTCCCCCCCTTGGTTCCAAGGAAGACGAACAGAGGGGTGTGAAGCGAGTCCACCTCCTCCTTCAACGAGGTGTCGTCTCTCTCAGCAGTGACTGGCGCGGCGGCACTTTCCTCGTGACAGCTGTCCCGAAAGGGGAAGGATATTGTCTCGCGACCCGCCTTCCCTCCGCTGCCACCATCCAGTTATTTCCTCTGCCTCCCCTTCTGGCTTTTTCATACCCCTCCACCCCCCCCCCGCTCAAATATCGTGAAAGTTGACGGTGGCGGCGCGTGGGTGTTGACGTTTTATTTCCGCGACGGCCACGTCGCATCAGGGCAACTGGCGTTCGCTGTGACCTTGAACAGCTCTCTTCCCGGGCTGTTTTCTGATTACGAGCTTCGCTCTGTGTTTGTTTACACCGTCTGTTTTATTTCTTGTGCAACTCTACTTTGGCTGCAGGGAAGGAAGGAAAAATAATTGGCACTGCAGTGGCTTTTACGATGGCGTCGGTCGTCGGTTTGAGACATCGCAACTTTTGTACTCGTGTTGTGATTATCGTTTGGAAGGTGGTAAATGGGTTTTTTACTGTCTCGCACTTACTTCGTATGAAGAGAAAGAATTGCAATCGTGCGTCGCAAAATTGGAAATTTTCAGGAGAAAATCTCGTAGTGCCGGGCTCTGGTAATAAAAGGTGGTTCGTCTATATAGTAAATTACTCCCTGGAACACGTTATGTAGTCAGAATCCATGTTTTGTTAGTCTTTGATGCGGAGAAATGGATGGCAAAATGTCTGTACGTTCGTCCGTCTGTCTGTGATCAACGCTAGTGCCCACATCGTTTAGCAAATTTTCTCCAAAACTGATAACCCCTGATCAATTTAAACGAAGTCGAGGCCCTCTGAGTTTGAAACAGATTTTTTAAGGTACTACTTTACAAAAGCCTCTACAACATTTTCAAATTATTACAAGCTGAGTGGCTTAGTTGAATTTCAGCAGCTTGCAGAATGACACTGCGCAAAGCTAATGGTAAATCACTAAGTCTTCGGACTCGCATTTCAAACATTTTCAAACCGTTCAACATTTTAAAAATGTAAACATTTTCAAAATTTTCTCATATGGCACTAAATTTTTAGATAAAAATTTATGCTCAGATAGCAAGAAGGACGCTAAAGACAGTGCAGGCCTCATTTTTATAGAAAGCTCTTATTTTCCAAAAATTGCAAAACGTTTGTCGGTATTTGGGCAAGGCTAGCACCTAAACCGTTCAGCCGATTTTCTCCAAAGTTGATTTTACTCGAACGACTAAAATGTACTCGAGGCCCTCGGAGTTTGAAACAGATATTGTTATTCTCTGTGTTACTTTATATCACGCCTCAACAATATTTTTAAAATTATCGCAAAAATGGCTCCAATTTTTTTATGAAACTTTGTCTTCGGATATTGCAAAGGACGCGTAAATTCCCGAATTATAGAAAATTGTGAATTTTTTTCCGCGTCTCCTACCACTACAATATTGAAGAAGAAAAAATACATTCTCGCTTGATTAGGCTTCAAAACATGCGTAATTTTAAAAATTTTAAACAATTATTTTCTCAGAAACGAATCGAATTTTTTTTCTTTTGTTCTTGGTTTGTAGCAAAGAACTCTAAAGACAGTTTTGATGGATTCACTTTTTCGTCTTGGCCATCACTATTATAAGGTTTAATAAAATCGCTCCCCAGCTTTTCGGAGAGAACTTCCTTTTCGGCATTTTGAAAACCTTTCTAATTTCACACACTTCAACTAGTAAAACTCTTCTCGTGAATGATCACTGAATAGAACCATTCAATAATCATCTCTTAGATGTATTTCGATTTCAAAGTCCTTTGAGACCGGGAGCGGTGGTTCAGTGCATCAACCGATGTTACTGCAGCGCCTCTGACCGGGAGGTCCTAGGCTTCCACTCCCGGCGGTGGCAAGAGTTTCGACACTAACTTTTCAGCTAGATCGAATTCAGTCGCTGTGTGGAGGAGAATTCTAGCGGCCGGCTGCTCAGATCTATAGCTTTCCGTGGCTTTCCGTTCAACACCAAACGAATGCCTGAGCAGTATCCTAGCAAATAAGCCACGGACCGCGTGCGATCTTCCCTTCCTCTTCCTTGTCCTATCCTCGCCCCTAACGTAAATACACTGACACTTTCATGCATTGTACTACCACAATTGACGGGGAGACCAGTTTGGAGCTTAGAGGTTGTCCCGGCTGGGGCGGTGGCACGCTGGTAGGAGAGTCCTTGTTGGGAAAATCCCTGCAAGCCAACGGAGGTTGGCGCCGGATCCCGCCAACCAGCGGGGGAAGATATCCGCCAACTCTAGCGAAAATGCACTACACTTACGGGACTAATAACATTATCAGTTGAAGCGCCAGGAATCACTTATCAATCGAAGAGCAATGTAGCGTAAGTACACACATAAGGTCCCTTCTTTAAATTTGTTTTAAGAAAGAACAGAAATACTTGCTGCAAGAAGTTACTTGTTCTAAACGTCGCTTTCTTTAGGTACTTAAGAGGGAGTGTGATGCAACGAGAGTTGATGCATTTTCGTCCTATGGGGAGCGTGTGCAGTATCTCGCCGCACAAGGTATGAGATTAGAAGCAACACGTTCTGACACAAATCCCTACTCAACGATCGCAACTCCTCTAAAGGTTTCAGCGTATTCGCGGGACGGGGGGTGAGGGAAAGAGGGGGGCGTAGGGGGGGGGAATCCTGTTAGGCCGCGCCTTCGTAAGCAACGCTACCCTCTCACGCGATCACGCGCTTGTCAGGGCTGGCTGCCAGCACACTGCCACACAACTAGAGGGGCTACAGAATAGCACAAACTTTCACATAGTAGTTAATTCTTTATATCTTCGGTCTGGGTTGTCATTTCGGTTTCGTGCCAACCTATTCTCAAATGTCATCTAACGGCGCCTAAACGACGACATTTTTTCATGTTTGCTCTGTTTTCCGAATCTCTAAAAGTAGAATTGAAATATACTTCAAGAATATTATAGAAGGGTCAAATACGATTCTATATGCACATTTTCACTGGAAACTATGGAGCGGTTTTTAAGAAAATGTTGTTTGAGCGTTTCTGAAAATGCTCATTTTCATAGAAAACTTTTCAGTTTTCGAAGAACATCATTGGATATCATTTGAAGCATTACTACTCACAAATTCAATAATGAATTTTAATCGCCGGTAATGTAAAAATTAAAGACATGATAGATTTTTTAAAAATACATTTGAGCAATTTTTGAAAAAATCAAATAAAGACATCAATATTACATGAGTGAATGTCATGTTATTTAGTGCATTTAGCACTCAATATACATGTAAAAATTAAAAAGAAATTGAACCCATTTTGGATAAAATGGCGTTTCAGCGTTTTTGAAAATGTATAATTTCGATCTCATTCTTTCAGAAAATGTTTGAGTTTTAGAAAAGCTTTTTATGACATTATTTGAAGTAACATACTCAATAGTTCATTCACGTATACAAAATGTCGGGAATGTAAATATTAACGACGTGAGAAAGGTATCCAAAAAATTACGTTTGTGTAATAATTGAAAAAAAAAAGAATACAGAAAAATGGCGTTCTTAAATAGTGCATCTTATACAGTGAATTATCCGTACAAAACATAGAGAAGAAATTGGAACCGTTTTTGAGAAAATCTTGTTTTTAATATTTTTTAATATCACTCAACATTGCTCCTAAACCACTAAAATTGCTCCAGATCGACCGAAGAATATTCATTTTGGAAAACCTACTACTCATAGTTCAGGCGCTAGTGTTGTTCAGAGACGGACAAAGGGAGTGACAAATTGACGAACGGACGTGTTAAAATCACAATTTTTTTCGGTTTCAGGGGAACCCCATCACGTGAATTTCTGTTGAAATCTCCAAATCGATCTTTCTCAGATTACATTACTTTCTCTATACTCCGAATAATATGTACGTAAACGAGAAAGTAAAAATTGTTCTCGTCGCCATCAGAAAAAATCGTATTTTGTATACAATTTCCCTTACTATTGATTGTTCAAAACTTTTAAAACATACAATACTTCGTTCACAATTGGCAATAATTTTTGTTTTAACCTGCGCGACATTTTTCGTTTTAGTCGACTTCTACAATTTTGAAAAATACTCGGCGCTTGCTTGTCGTGTTTTTTAATCTAAAATTCAATGATTTAAATAAAATCTGTTCTACAAATCAAAGTGATATTTATCTGTCTAATATGTTTTTGTTTCGTTAATATTTGCAGTCAAAACAATTGAATACTATTAGGTCTATTTGGATTTTCAGATTAATTTTTAAAAGAGATAGTCACCAAATACATATTTATGTACATTTGCACATATCAATGTAGTTTTTTAAAGTAAAGTATAGTGCCACTAAAAGATAAATAGAGTGCCACTTTAAAATTCAATCCTCTTAAAAATGTGATTTTTAATTTTTTTTCCATATTTTCAATCGTAATTTCGCCGTTGAAGGAAAAATTGGAAATAAGCACACGTGAGACATCGCTATGATACTAAACTGCAGTATACATTTCAAATGATAAAATTTTCATTAGATATAACTCTAAGAGGGTTTAAAAAATTGTAAATTTACCTGAAAACTGTTTCATGTCCACTTTGGGGAGAATTGTTGACAAAGAGTAATCACATCATTTTCCAGCCGTTTTGAGTACAGATTTACCTTGATTTACAATACTTAGTATGTGATAAACATGTTCATGTTTTTTGCTCAAAATAGGCAAATATGTTTTGTTGCTACATGTTGAACAAATTAAAATGACTTCCGTACATTGAACATACCAAAACATCATTTTTATAATGGAGATGTCTAGAAAAAGGCCTTGCTGTAAGTAGTAAACAAGGATTTTTTAAGCCTATAACTTTAAAAGTGTTAATTTTACAACAAAATTAGAAACTTCTTTGGAGGACCTTTTGTCTACTTCAGTTTTGAATAAGCATAATTTTTGGTTCGATTTATAGTTCTGGAGGTATATGCAATTAGAAAAAAACACCTTCAAACGCCTCACGCTCCACCGTTCAGCATTTTTAGTGTAATGTGCAGTAGGTACCAACGAACAATCATACAAAGTTTCAAAACTGATATTATTCACATTCGATTGGTCTAATTTGACAGGGCTCTTTGTGAAGAATGACATATGTGTCGGATTCTGTTCAAAAGAATACCTGTGGCAATGAAGAATTCTATAACCTGCTACGAAAATCGGCAAAGAATGAAAATGCCAAGAAACAAGAAACGGAATTAAATTTGATACAAATCTTGCGAGGGGAAATGTGAGACGAAAGGGCAACAGGAAATACTAAAAAGAGAGGAGAATTGATTAAAACCGTTATTAGGTCTCGAGCTTCACAAATCGCCCCAATGGATAGCAAAGGAACCAGTGCAATGAACAGTAAAGGCCCTCAGTGCGTAGCATGCGGTGGGCCGAACGGGCGGCGGGCAGAGACTGGCTGTATTACCGCGTTTATCTACAAGGCCTGGCGCGGCCCGCCTGCGAGAGCTTTGTCGCAACCCTTTGTGTCGGGCCCAATATGGGCGGCGGCTGCCAGTGTTGAGCCGGGGAAGAATTTAATCTGTCAGGCGGCGCCGACGCGACTTCACCGCCCCCCGCCCCGCGCGCTGCCGTGGCCCATCGACCTTGTTCTTCCCGCCCACCTCGTTCTCCTCCAACAGCGACGAGCCGACGCACGTATTGTACCTGGAGCAGACGCCCCTTCCGTTTAACCGCATTGCTTCCGTACGAAATGCCGCACTGTGATTTGGTTGGTTGGTGATTCCGGGCGCGTCAACAGATCAGGTCATTAGTCCCGGAAGTGTAGTGCATGTTTTTCATCGGGAGATGGCGGTGATCTTCCCCCGCTGGATGGCGAGATCCGGCGCCGACCTACCGCAGGCTAGCGGGGTTTCCCCCTAACCAGGACTCTCCCACCAGCGGGGCACCGCCCCAGCCGGCCACAAGCTCTAAGCTCTCGACCAGCCTCCCAGAATATGTGGTAGTGTGCATATGCATGTTAGTGTAAGTGTGGGGGGAGAGGATAGGACAAGGAAGAGGAAGGAAAGATCGGGCGCGGTCCGTGGCTCGTTTGTTGGGGTACTGCTCCGCCATTCGCCTGGTGTTGATCGGAGAAACCACGGAAAACTACCGATCAGAGCAGCCGGCCGCTTGAATTTTCCTCCAGACAGCGACTGAATTCGATCTAGCTGACAAGCTAGTGTCGAAAATCCTGCCGCCGTCAGGGCTCGAACCTAGGATCTCCCGGTCAGAGACGCTGCAGTAACATCAGTTGACACACTGAGCTTCCACTTCTGGTGCTTCTGTACGAAATGTGTTTACTGTGATTTAATTTGCATTGTTTTGTAAAATCAAATATTTATATTTCAAGTTTATTTAGGCTTATGAAACCTTGAGGGTATTAAAAACTTAAATAACAATAATTTTGTGGTTCTGGAGGTATTTCCAACGCAAATGTTGTAAAACACATTTCGATTTTAAGTTCAAAATTAACCTGGTATCAAAACGTATTGCCATACCTCAACGCATGATACGTACGTATATGGCCTATTAACAATTTGGACATCTTGAATCCGTATGGCGTCTGTTTACAGACGCTAAAACGATTTGGCGTGGTTATAATCGGCAATAAGAAAGAATTTTCTACCATTCGACCAAAAAATTAGCTTCGAACTCGTAATCCAAGAGGACCTAAAAAAGTTTCAAATGACAATTTCAAATCAAAGTGGTGGGCAGTTTGAGACCCCACTTCGGTATGGCTCCTACACACTTCTAACGAACAATATACAATTAGCTGTGTACTGATTCCCCTAGTGCATAGTTTTTTCGAGACATTATGAAAACTGTGCAGCGCAACGCCGACAATTACACGCCACCACACTTGCGTTTCCGTATTTTTCATATGACTGGATAACTTCTTAAAAAGTTTTAGCTTTGAGCTTATCATTTGTAGTTTTTCTTGCTGGCTCCTGGCCTAAAGACGCGAAAACTAATTGTTTTAAAGCTTACACATCAATACAAATTCGACAAAACAAAATTGCATTTCATACTATGAGAAAAATTATCGTAAAATAAGAGAAGTAATTGTGGGAATTTCACACTACCGTGACGCAGCTTTGCCATTGACGTACTGCGACTTCGTCTCATGAAAAACATCAATAAAAGCGGGGAAAATGAAATCTTCAATTTCAAAGAACATTTCGCAGAAATTGTGCGAAACTACTCATATTTTCAAAAAGGTATACAGGTCTTACTTAAGATTTAATTTTAGGTAATAGTTTTCATTGAGTAAAAAATTTTACCTTCAATATTCTAGTAGTAGGAAAATAATTCTAGTAGTAAGAAAAATTTTTGAACTTTCGCAATTTTCGAAAAACCAAACAGTTCAACGAAAATGCGATGAGCTCTGTGTAAGCCTCACCTTCACAAGTTGCCAGATCTCACCTGATAGCTCATCTGCGGTAAACATACCTGATAAGTAAGAAACGACTTCTCTCAAATATAGTAATCCCTTTTAAGTTATAGTAATCTTGGGCCCGTTTCTCCCATTTGATGAATCACTTAAGTGTCATTTTACACTCTGCAAAGAGTTAATTAGTGACGAGGGAAAAACCGCTGTCAGGAGTCAGTGAACTCATTCACTATCGGAAGTTTGCCGTCGAGTCTTCCAATAACCTTGATGAACGTATTTCCGGGCAGAAATGAAAATCAACTTACTTTCTCTTATTTTGTACAACATGACTAATAATAGACAATATTTTCAGGTCACGCCTCCTTAATCTAAAACACTGGTAGAGAATGCATGATCTTGATCTTGGGGGAAAGTATGCGGTAAGAATTCACTACTCGGGATATAAAAACCAAATGCACCTTCAAAGTGCTTCATTTCTAGAAGTTCAATTCTGCTTGAACAGCACTTCCAAGCTCCAATGACGCTTCGATGCATTCTCTACACACGTGTTGGAATAAGAAATACTAGTTATGTCATTTGAATTTTATCTATTTTCAGATTTTTATTGGCAATTATCACATCTGTTACGGAGAACACAATAGTGACTAGTCAGCATACCATACCATTGAAAATGGTTTATCTAAATATATCAGTGGCGGCTGGCACATAATTCTATTGGTGGTGTCACTTAGTGATGCGATATTGATAACAATTAACCGATGTTACCAATTGGCGATGTTCAAAGTAAAAGTTATTAAAACATCGATGTTAATAAACCATCCATCAGAAAACATAATGTTTTTAAATACCAATTAAATATCAATTGAAGTTATCAATGTGATGTTTAGACAGTGTTTAATTTATTTATAATGAAGATTAAGCTGAAAACATTAAAAATAAGAACAAATAAAAATATTCAACCTGAAATTCTGAGTGCACACAGTAATCTCAAGAGGTTACACTTCCTGTCTTCGCGGAAGAAGGGTACACGAAGAAGAGGGGAGGCCTTACGCCCACAGAACCCATGCGTAAATGCGTCGTACTCTTCATGTGGGAAGGAAAGACCAACGAAATACCAGGGCATCGTGATCATCCTGAGCGAAAGCAGCTCGAAGTTAGTGGCATTAGTGCACTCTATGGAACAGAACGTAAACTACTGCGCCAATTCGATTTTGGCTCCGTCTCATCCAAAAGAGACGCACACAAACAAACACAGCGTTCTTTATTCAGCGATAAACATGTAGAGACGGTGCCAATTCGTAGGTGGCTCAGCGGTTTAGAAAGAGGCCGGAAGATAGCACTCCGCCCTGGGCGTTTGAAGAGAGTATTGATAGAGCATTGAAGGACTAATCGCTCTTTCAAATGAATTACTATAAAAAACTATTTTGAAGAAATGATATTTTATACACATATTTGTGGTGAACATTTTCTTTTCCTTCCATTTTGTTGGTGGTGCTATGATACTTTGGCACTACTCTACAAGCCGCCACTGAAGTATGTTAGAGCAATTAATACGAGTATTCCACAGGTGAAATTAAAGCCAATAGTGTGTAACTATACAAACAAAATGCCAATCAGAGTGGTTTACCTAAAAAAGTAATCACTTTTTCTATTCTATTTTTCTTATCGCTTTTCTCTGCTGGCTAATCATAAACTGTGACTCGTCTATCTTAGGAGATATATACAATCGTTAAATACATCAATCGTTATATGGATGTCCAATAAACCACCTATGTACTATAACATAACTTATTTAATTTTAACATAGTTTTCAATTATTTTCAATATTTGGCGCATTGTGGAAATCTGTTGGACATAATTTCATTCGTGGAATAAGTCCTTAAAAATACCACTCGACCTTTGGAAATTGTAAGATAAATCGCCGACTCACGAAAATCCTTGCATCCTTGCAAATGAGGGAAAATATTAATTTTATGTGAAGCACGGTGTTTAAGAATATTATTTTTAACGTAATTGGTTCCAATTTTAATAAAGTACTATAATTTTCTTTTTCCTTTTTATTTTACAACACATTGCTTTTAGATGAATTTTTTACCTTATGCATCGCTTCTGCCATCTAGCGAATAAATTAGGTACTAATTTTGCTGCAGCACTAGTGGGCTCTGGAGTAATATATTAAGAACCACGTGCTCTAAGCGAGAGGCGAAAACTTTTCGCGGTGCATCTACAAACATTTTATTTCAATTATTTATTTTCCGCATTTGGGTTGTGTTAATCTTTCCCACATTTTACTAGGCACTGCAACAATCCTGAAGAAGATCCCATAAAAATTTCATATATATTCATACGCTACTTTTTGTGGTATCGATGTCGGATACACGTCGCTGAATTCATTTTTATTAGTATAGATTTCCAAAGCATTCGTGGTATTACCAATAATAAAGGCTCCCACAGGCCGACGCGGAAGATCCGCAGCCTACGCGGATTGGCGGCAGTGGAAGTTTCGCGTCACGTGTTGCCTTATGAGCACCTGCGCGGCAGGCGAGCGTCGCGGCAACGAATTGGCAGCGTTTAATCGGCGGCGAAATTTGTAACGCAGTTAAACGCGTTTTTTCCCCCACAGCTCGAGTTTCGTGGAAGTCCGCCCGTCTTCGGGAGTCTTCGCTCCCCTCTGGGTCGAGCGACCTTTCCAACCGTCACCAAACGCTGACTCATAATTGACGCTCCGGTGTGAACGGTTCCGCGGCCGCAACTTGGAACTTTCAGTGCCGCACCCGCTGCGGATCTACCGCGCCGGTCTGTGGAAGCCTTAATTCTGTCCAGTAGCCAAACTGCACTGCGGTGCGGCTGAGCGCTGCTTCAGCTGAAGAAGTGGTCCTCTGTCAGCAGCAGGTTGTCGACGAGCTCCTCGATGGTCTCCCCCACGCGGTCCCTGTAGTCGGCGTCGCGCGCCCACGCGTCCCGCACGTACGGGGAGCGCTCCACCTCCATGTAGTGCTCCAGCACGTCCTCCGACGCCATCACCGGGCCCATGATGTCCGCCGGCAGCTGGTCGCCCGGGAAGTAGCACACCGTGGCGATGCGCGCGAACGCCGCGCCCCTGCAACGCACCGAGTACACGCCAATTACACACCGTTTCAGAAATATTCACACTCATCAATTGGTTGGTTGGTTAGTGATTCCGGGCACGTCAATAGATTAGATCATTAGTCCCGTAAGTGTACTCCATGATTTTCCTCGGGAGATGGTGACTATCTTCCTCCGATGGATGGCGAGATCCGGCGCCGAGCTACCGTCCACTTTCGGGGTTTCTCCATAACCAGGACTCTCCCCCGAGCGGGACATTGCTCGAGCCGGGACAAGCTCTAAGCTTCCGACCGATCTCACGGAATATGTGGTGGTGTAGTGCATATGTGTGTAAGGGGAGAGGATAGGACAAGGAAAAGGATGGACAGATCGCGCGCGGTCCATGGCCCGTTAGGGTACAGCTCCGGCATTCGCCTGGTGTTGATCGGAGAAATCACGGAAAACTACCGATCAGAGCAGCCGGCCGCTAGCATTCTCCTCCAGACAGCGACTGAATTCGACCTAGCTGAAAAGCTTGAGTCGGAAATCCTGCCGCTGTGGGGAGTGGGAATCTAGGACCTCCCGGTCAGAGGCGCTGCAGTGACATCAGTTGATGCACTGAGCTACCGCTCCCGGTCACTCATTAGTAAAAAGTCAAAAATATATCGAGGCGTTATTTCAATAGTAGTACAACTCCATTGACACTCATTTCCAGATATTGAGTTAAGTTAAATAATTATAACCAAATTGGGGATGGAGCTAGACAAATAGATTGTGTATTTTTCTCTTATAAAATATTTGCGAGATATTTACGAAGATATATGTTCGTCTGAAGATGATACTGTATGCTTCGCGGAATATTGGGCTGTAAACGAGTTAGACCACCATAAAAATGAGGTCTATGGGTGTTGAGGAGTGGGCCCAGCTCATTAGCGTATCGGACTGTTATACGCAAGTTTGCGAGTTCAAACCCAATCGATTTAAGATGCGCTACTCACGTGGGGCAGGGGGCCTCAATATGAACATCAACCAGTATACAGATCCATTTAAACGCGACTAATCCTGAAGTGTGTTGGACGCCATTTGTATGCACGAAGTGTGAATGACGCGATGCGCATCTCACGTGGAGGAGGAGGCCTCGTGACGCATATTAACTCAGTGTGCAAATCCATTTAAACGCGTCTGAAGTGCATTCGAGGCCATTGGTGTGCACCAAGTGTGAATGAAGCGATGCGTAACTCACGTCGGGCAAGAGGGCTCATTACAAGTTTCAACTCAATGTACACATCCATTTAAACGCGTCTGATCCTGAAGTATTGAAGGCCATTC
Organism: Teleogryllus occipitalis; assembly: GCA_011170035.1. Classification (NCBI taxonomy): domain Eukaryota; kingdom Metazoa; phylum Arthropoda; class Insecta; order Orthoptera; family Gryllidae; genus Teleogryllus; species Teleogryllus occipitalis. The sequence continues at coordinate 47,703 of BLKR01004129.1, forward strand.
GAGTGCACGGAGTGTGAATGAAGTGTGAACGAACTCACGTGGCGCAGGAGGCCTCATGACAAATATTAACTCAGTGTACACATCCATTTAATCGTGTCTGATCCTGAAGTGTGTTGTGGAGGCCATTCGTGTGCACGAAGTGTGAATGAATTGTGAACGATCTAACGTGGCACAGGAGGCCTCATGACAAGTATTAACTCTGTATACAAATCCATTTAAACGTGTCTGATCCTGGAGTGTGTTGTGGAGGCCCTTCGTGTGCACGAAGTGTGAATGAAGTGTGAAGGAACTCACGTGGCGCAGGAGGCCTCGAACTCCGCGCGCGGCAGCAGCTCGCGCGCGCTGAAGCCCGCGCCGTCCAGCGCCTTCTCGAGCGCCTCGTAGTAGGTGGCGCGCAGCTCGTGCGCATGCGCGTCGCGGAAGGCGCGGCGCGTGCACATGTGCAGCAGCATCTCCACGTCGAGCGCCGGCGGCGCGTAGCGCGTCAGCTGGAAGTCCACCAGGCGCGCCTCCGCCACCTGACCCCACGACGAGTTCCTGCAACCACACAGACACACGCACGTCAGCCGCACCTCCAGCCACGCCTCCTCCATTTGCGCCCACGGCGAGTTCCTGCACCAATACAGACACACGTCAGCCGTGCGTCCACCCACGCCTCCGCCACCTGCCCCCACGACGGGTTCCTGCAAGCGTACAGACACACGCGTCAGGTTACTCTTTAATTCCCACCAGCCACGCCTCCGTCATCGGCCCCCAGAGGAGATCCTGCACACACACACACACACACACACACACACACACACACACACACAAACACACACATTCACACACACACGTCAGATTCCTCTTCAATATCCATCAGGCGTGCTTCCTCCACCTGGCCCTACGGCGAGTACCTGCACGCACACAGACACACGTCAGGTTACTCTTTAATTCTTGCTAGCCGCGCCTCCTCCATCTGCATCCACGGCGAGTACTTGAACGCGTACAGACAAACACACGTCAGACTACTCTTTAATTCCCACCAGCCACGCCTCAGTCATCTGCCCCCAGAGGAGTACCTGCACACACACATACATACACACACGTCATATTCCTCTTCAATATCCATCAGGCGTGCCCCCTCCACCTCACCCCACAAGGAGTACCTGCGCGCATACAGTCACACGCACACGTCAGACGCACCTCCAGTCACGCCTCCTCCTACTGCCCACGCGACGAGTACCTGCCCGCACACAAACACACACGTCAGGTTACTCTTAATTTCTACCAGGCCCGCCTCCACCCGGTCCAACGACGAGTTCCTGCGCCAATATAGATACACACACAGAGACACACACACACACACACACACGTAAGCCGTACCTCCAGCCACGCCTCCTCGACCTGCCCCCATGACGAGTTCCTGCGCGCACAAAACACCCCTCTTACACAAACTCCAGTCACAAAATACATTTCTTTTACTGATACGTTATAGCTTGTTATTGGTTTCGATACGGAGGTCCAGGACTTACGTGGAGCGAAAGGATCGTGGTTACAAGGGAAGTAATTTCACTTTGATCCTATTTAACTAACGGAGTATTCCCTCGCAGGAGGACTCATAACCACAGCCACCTACGGCAGCATGCGAAGGTAGGGTAAGGTAGCTTTGGATCAATCCTAGTACGTGCCAACCGCCACAAAACGATTGAATTTAAAAGTTCAACTTATCAGTCGTGGAGAAAGTACCGTATGAAACTCGATGTAATGAATATTAATACACTAGTGTGAAGTTTGCGATACTCGCTCGTTCCTTGCTCGTATTGTAATATCACACTCGTATATTAATACCCATCATTACATCATCGTTTCAAAATTCACTAAATTTTACTGATACGTTATAGCTTGTTATTGCCTTCGATACGGAGGTCCTGGACTTACGTTGATCGAAAGGATCGTGGTTACGAGGAAAGTATGAAAACAGTTCATTGATGCTACATGTTCTCTTTTGAAGGGAATTATGAGAAGGAATGAATTACAAAAGGGAAATATAAAAAGATAAACTGAATCAAGTTAACATCTAGTTAATTAGTAAATATGGAATTCTGAATCAATAAAATTAGGTAAAAAATAAAATTATGTATGTACCCCGGGCATTAACTGGTTCTAATAATCAAGCGGCAACAAAAAGCCCTCTGGTCAAAGACCTCCAACCATTAAAACCCTTATAACACCCTTGGTGCATAAATAAGTATTAGAAAATTCAACTACTCTCATATTTCCTGTACCTTGCTTGTGACATCCATGAGATAGTGAATAACGTAAGAAACGTCATGAATTTATTACGTGGCATAATTTTCCGAACATTATAGGAAAAGATATGAACACCGCCCACATTTTATACGATATTCAGTATTCCCGACTTCAGTATGAATGCGAAACAACTTCACGCTTCCACAAGTGATGAGACAACCAAAATTCAAACTGCAAAAATCGGTTTTCTATAAAAAGTTATTGATTACATATACTACATACATACTTCATCATATTTGCAATGAAAACGTTCCTCTAGAACAAGGAAAGAAAATGCATGCATTGGAAAATGATAAAATATAATACCAATTGGTTTTCTCATGTTCAGAGAATGGACAATGATATAGTGCGCCAGGTAGGTCTCTCCGCAAGTGAGAGTGCTTGCAACAGATATTATGTTGGTAGCACGCGCTGTAGCTAGTAACAAAAGAAAAACTAAATTGCACACTCCTCACAATCATAACAGATGTTGGATTGTCCCCTTCACTTGTTTTCCAGTGATCTAGTTGCTACTTAAATTCAAATTTTAAAAGGAGGCCCTGATTCGGATCGATGAGGCAAGATTTTCCTGACGCACTGTAGAATCCCATTCCATTGCCTCCAATACCAACCGAAGTGAAGACAAAGTCGGTGGGGGCCGAAGAAATGATTGATCGAAAAGCTTGCAACAGGCTGAATGCCTTCCCATAATTGAAAAACGGAAAATACGAAATTGTGCTTAACAGGCATCCTTCTCACTGAATCCGTGAAGAAAGATTCTAAATTGTTTTACCTCAGACTACATAAAAATATTGATTACATTTTGCACTTTATTATAGATGTCTGGAGGAAATTATCATTACTGTAAATGCGAAATGAGTAACTAAAACAATGAAAGCAGCAACGTCAAATGTATAAAAACGCATACTTTTCCTTCAACAGGAATTTATAGAAGACAAAACTACTCTAGCCTACGCGCATGGCTGAGGTGGCTTCGAGCAGATGCCGACTGAGCACTTCGGTCCGCAGGGTCGCGGGTTCGAGTCCCACTTTCGGCGTGGTTGTTTGTCCCTTGTCTCTCATGTATGTGTAATTGCGGAGGGCCTCGCGTTGTGCTGACCCATAAATGTTACGTACAACGCGTGTTGGTTGCCTAAAAGGTTAAAACAAGTTTCTAGAGAAATAGTATATAATTACAGTGGAGCCAGTAAGTGTGTTGGTAGCAGTGGCGTCTCCTGCTTAGTGATAATGAGTATGCGATCAGTTTTACGGGTTAAACAAGGTAGACCAATTAAGGTGTCAATCCATATTACGCTGTACATACCTACTGTACCGAAAATTGCTAATTGCGCATTGCTTGCTCTGACAATAATAAACAAAACAATAATACGCGTATGCATGTGTAGTGTGGTCAAACTCCCCCTCCCTCATCCGTTATGGGGGCCACAGCCATTAGCACGTGACCACTGGGACGTGATGGTGAAGCTTTGGGAGAGGGAATACAGAAGCGCCAATGAGAAGTCGGAGATGCGACAGTTAGCGCTGCATCACCGTCGGCCGAAACCTCGCATCTGGCACACAGCACATGGTGAGAATTCAATGACCTCGGTAACGAATCGAAGCTGTCGAAGGGATGTTTTTCGGCCTGTCACATCCATAGAGGTGACAGACGCCTGCCGGAAAGCGCATGGAAAAAAACGAAATGTACAAACGGATCAGAGAGATGCACTTGAGGAATAGAAAAAAAATAACAAAAGTTTTAAAAGAGACAAAAAAACTTGGGAATACGACACATCACTCGCATTCATTGAGGCTACGCTACTAGTTGGTAGGGTCGTATATGCCTATCGGGACTTACAGGTAGCCAGACCGGGAGCGGTAGCTCAGTGCATCAACTGATGTCACTGCAGCGCTTCTGTCCGGGAGGTCCTAGGTTCGAGCCCTGACGGCGGCAGGATTTTCGACACTAGCTTCTCAGCTAGGTCGAATTCAGTCGCTGTCTGGAGGAGAATTCTAGCGGCCGGCTGCTCTTATCGGTAGTTTTCCGTGTTTTCTCCGATGAACGCCAGGCGAATGCCGGAGCAGTACCCTACCAAACGGGCCACGGACCGCGCGCGATCTGTCCTTCCTCTTCCTTGTCGTATCCTCTCCTCTTACACACACACTAACATGCACTGCACTACCACATATTCCGGGAGACCGGTCGTAAGCTTAGAGCTTGTCCCGACTGTGGCGGTGCCCCGCTGGTGGGAGAGTCCTGGTTTGGGGGAAAGACCTAGCTGACGGTAGGTCGGCGTCGGATCTCGCCATCCAGCGGGGACAGATCACCGCCATCTCCCGAGAAAAAAAACATGCACTACACTAACGGGAATAATGACCGAAGCAGTTGTCGCGCCCGGAAACACGAAAAAATCAATCAATCAGGTAGGTTAAAGGTAGCCAGCTATCGGCTGGATAAAAACTCTAAAAAAAATATTGCTCTGAAGACTCTTACTTGAACATAATATTGTTGATCCAGACGTCACCATGACACAGAACATTACGGAACTTGTCCGAAGGCTTGACGAGCTCTTGTGCGATTTTGGGTATCTGGTCCGCCCGCTTCATGATGTCTTGGAAGCGCGGCGAGTCCTTGTACTTGGGCATGAGCTCGACGATGGCCTTGACGGGGCCGACGGCCGAGGCGATGTACTTGGAGAGCGTGTTGGGGAAGGCGGCGGTGAACATGATCTCCTCGAGGGCGTCGGGGAAGCGCTCGCCCAGGCGCCAGGGCGTGAGGCGGCGCGCGCGCCGGTCGCCCTCCTCGGCCGCCAGCGACGTCGCGTGCAGCCGCGCCAGCGCCTCCAGCGCCGCCGCGCAGTGCGCGAAGTCAAGCGTGTTGCGCAGGCCCAGCGTCCGGAAGCCCTGCCAAACACACACGCACATTCGTCTATACTGAATGGATTGGGCCACAGGGTTCACTTCCACAGTTTATAAATACAAACTTATACAATATATGAAGTGAATTTGGCCACAGGTTTCACTTAGACGGTTTATAAAAAAACAAATTTATATGATGTATTAAATGGATTTTGCCTCAGGGTTCACTTAGACTGCTTACAGAAAAAACATTATATGATGTATTAAATGGATGTGGCCGCACGGTTCATTTTTAAATGGTTTGGCCTCAGGGTTCACTGAGACAGTTTACAGAAAAAAAAACATTATATGATGTATTAAATGGATGTGGCCGCACGGTTCATTTAGACAGTTTATAAAAAATAAATTTAAATGATATATTCAATGGATTTGGCCAAAGGGTTCACAGGGTTAATTTACACAGTTTATAAAAATATATTTATATGATATATTAAATGGATTTGGTCACTGGGTTTACTTAGTTTATAAAAAACATTTAGAATCACATTACAAAAAGTTTTATTATGGATCAACTACGATTAGCTGTTCTTCGTTTTATGTAAAATGTGTGAGTCTTCACCTTATTTTTTATCGAGTGCTACGTTTCATTACAATTTTTCATTGATATTAATGTCAGTATCTTGTTATTTATATTGTTTAAAAATATTAATAGTTTTTTTTCTTTTATACACTGTAGCCTGAAGATGGGGAAAATGTATATCTCCGAAACGTCACACAGTTCATTATTGCCGCATAATAAACCTTTTTGTAATGTGATTCTAAAAATTTGTTCTTTTCTATAAACTATCTACGTGAACCCTGTGACCAAATCCATTTAATATGGTAATACGACAGACAATTTTCTGTTTTTGATGTTTTTAATGATACGCACTCATTGAATGAGCCCCAAAGAAACTCGCAACTTTTGCATTTACCCTTATTTACAGGGTAAACGCACCAGGAGTGGCATTAGACAAGATCATTTTAGCAGTTTTCTTAAAAATCTTCGGCAGCAGCATAGTGGAAAGATATGGGTGAGCTACTCTGGCCCACCAATTTTTGCTCGTTTTGCGCAGTAGCAGTTTTCGTTAGGAACACGTAACCACAGCATGAGCAGCTCGTTTCAAAAACCAAACCAGTGACTGGTCGCCATGTTGCATGAAAAGCGAGAAGCGTTGAAAAATAATTTGAAAGTGTAATAAAGTGAGAATTTTCAACGGTGACCAAGCAAAAATAGCACGAAGAGGGCGTTCAAGAAGCAATATTTAAAAGAAGTGCTTCATATATCTGCTTCAATGTAGCAACTTTCAACGTATCTTTTTCACTGTAACAAGGTGATAAATTTTGGTATCTGGGTGTTTTGAAACAAGAGAAAGGAAGAGCGAGACGGGGAGAACAGGGAGAGGGTAAGAAGAGATTGAAGAAGAGGGAGGGAAGGAGAGAGATGGAAAGGAGGAGGGGAAAAGAGAGAGGAAAATATAGGAAGAAAAGACAGAGGCAAAAAGAGAGAAAAGAGATAGAGAAAAGTGAGATAAAAAAGAGAGGGGAAAAGAGAATGGGGAAAAGTGAGGTAAAAAGAGAGAGGAAAAGAGAATGGGGAAAAAGTGAGATAAAAAAGAGAGGGGAAAAGAGAATGGAGGGAAAAGACAAAAACAAAGAATTGGGAAATGAGAGGGGAAAGAGGGAAAAGAAAGAAGGAAAAGTTAGAGGGAAAAGAGAGAGGGAGAGAGAAAGAGGAAAAAAAGAGAGAGAAAGGGGAGAACAACATCTGCCAGGTTCTGCTAGTTTGATATAAAATTCCTTGTCAAAATAACCAAACTCCCCACTCCTCGCTCAAGGAACGAAGTGATGATTCAAGAAAACGCGCGCGGATAATATCACGGACTGCAGTATCAAGGACATTTGCTATACTTGGGTTTTGCTAACGTGGCAGCTGAGGGTAGTATCTCCAAGATGGGATTCGGCACTCTTTTGAGTCATTCTCAGTCCTACCGCAAGATGTCGCATGGGCGCGACCGCATCAAGCAGTGCTGCAGAGCAAGCGACCGTAACGGCAGGACTGAGAATGACTCAAAAAGTCGAACCGAATTCCATCTTGGAGGTACTACCCTCAGCCGCCACGTTAGCAAAACCCACGTATAAGCAAAGCACTGTGCACTGTGCTGTAAAGCAATCCTCGCGAAGGAGGTCGGGAGGAATCAACGCCGCAGCGTTGCATACCTGCGCGCCGAGGTCCTCGAAGACGAGCCAGCGCGGGTTGGCCAGCACGCAGCGCGCGGCCCAGGGCGCCGGCCCCCCGTTGCGCAGGCGCGGCACCAGGCGCTCGAGCAGCGCGAAGAAGCCCGCCTCCTTGTGGAAGGCGCGCGTGCCCACGGCCAGCTTCTCGCGCACGCGGTTGCCGCTGGGCACGGCCTTGAGGAAGAGCGCCGCCTCGCGCCGCTCGCCCGACGCGCCCTCCACCACGCGCGCGCGCACCGCCGCCGTCTCCCCTGCGCACACGCACACCACACGCTTCACACGATGCGCACTTCCGCGCACGCTTCTCCTGCGCGCCATCAGACCAAATGCTGCACACTTCCTCAACTACTTAGCCCCTCCGCACAATCAGACCAAATGCTTCACACTTCTATACCCGCTTCCCCTGCTCACCATCAGACCAAATGCTGCACACTTCCTCAGTCACCTCCGCACCATCACACCTTCCGCTCAGACCAAATGCTACACACTTCTACACCCGCTTCCCCTGCGCACCATCAGACCTTCCGCTGAGACCAAATGCTGCACGCTTCTACGCCCGCTTCCCCTGCGCACCATCACACCTTCCGCTCAGACCAAATGCTACACACTTCTACACCCGCTTTTCCTGCGTACGTTCCGACCTGCCGCTCAGACCGAATGGAGCACACTTCTACACCCGCTAATCTTGCATACGTTCAGAACTTCCGCTCAGACCAAACGCTACACACTTCTACAGCCGCTTCCCCTGCGCACCATCAGACCAAATGGAGCACACTTCTACACCCGCTTCTCCTGTGCACGATCCGACCTTCCGCTCAGACCAAATGCTGCACACTTGTACACCCGCTTCCCCTGCGCACCATCAGACCAAATGGAGCACACTTCTACACCCGCTTCTCCTGTGTACGATCCTACCTTCCGCTCAGACTGAATGGAGCACGCTTCTACACTCGCTAATTATGCGTACGTTCCGACCTTACGCTCAGACCAAATGCTGCTCACTTCTACACCCGCTTCCCCTGCGCACCATCAGACCAAATGGAGCACTTCTACACCCGCTTCTCCTGTGTACGATCCGACCTTCCGCTCAGACTGAATGGAGCACACTTCTACACCCGCTTCCCCTGCGCACTTTCAGCCCTTCCACTCGGACCAAATATTGCCAACTTCAACTAGTTCCCCTGCGCATGTACATACCTTCTGCTGAAGCCAAAATCTGCAAACTTCCAATCAGACCAAATTCTGCAAACGTGTACACCCGCTTCCCCTGCGCACAGTAAGATCTTCTATTCAGACCAAATCCTGCACACTTCTTCCCCCGCTTCCCCTGAGCACTGATTTTCCTCTCGGATCAATTTGTGCATTGTAATAGAACTTGCTGAATGCTAGTATAATATTTCTTATTTCGTGCTTAACCTATCACTGACCGTATGCACATGAGAAAGTGACTACAACACGGGGTTCTGTTTACTCATTTTCATCGCATCAGAAGTATTAGTTCATTTGCTATGATGCCTTGGCCTGCGGTGGTTTTGTGAAGGATAGGCTCTTCTAGTGTCTTGTGTCATTGACATGTAGTAATCTTGGTTTCGGGGAGATGTTATGACGTATTTTTATCTGTTGATAAGCAAGGTTGGTAGTTATTACTATGTGCAGACTTCTGTTTCTGTAAATAATTATGTGTATATGCTAGACTTGCATTAATAGTGTCGTTATGTATTCTTATTACTGCGCCTAATGATGGAATTATGTAATCCGAAACGTCGGCAAACTGGAATGAATAAGTGTTTTAATTGTCCTTTCACCCAAACCCATGGTTTGAACATCGAACATTTCATTACACAATGGTGAATCTATTATGCATAAAAATACTTTAAATGCTTATTATATACTACACAATTCTGTATTATTGCCAATTACTTCGTCGCAAACTTTTTAGTGCATTGCCTCGAATTTACAAAATTCAATTCAGCCACGTTTCAACCCATTGTTCTCCAAATACCATATATTTATATCCGTATATACACGGAAATGTTCACAATACTGAACTTAATAACAATCAGTAATTCTCTTAGTTTATTTGTTTTGTAATCTCAAATTGTTTTACTTGTAGGTTTGTTTTAGTTATTATGGATGACTTTAGAGTTTTTTGCAATTGTAGTGACCGTAAATTCTTCTCTTCGACTTGAGTCATATTAACAATCACATTCTTAATTTGATCGGTGAATCCAGCTTATACACGAAATAATCCTCATTATACTTGCAGCAAGCTTGATGATATTATATTTGAATGCGGCCTGATAAGAAACACTTGCAAAGATGGGGGTTAGACTGTACTCGTTCAATTGAAGCAATTGCCTTTCTGTCTCCACACCATCTACTGAAACAGTTTTTGCTTATAATGTGGCCTTGTCCACATTCTTGCTACGTAACATCTTTACGAGAGGGATTCTGGGAACAGGCGCTGCCGCAGTCTGCCTGGTTGTTGTGTAAGAACGATGAGTCATGACTAGCAATTATTTTCCTTATTGGGCTTCCCCAATCTATATCTCTTGAGGCAATTTGCAAATATTTAAGAGTTTTCAGAGCAAATAATTGGAATTTTATGTGACAAGCAACACGAAAACTTAGCGATATTACGACGCTGTAAGAAGTTCTGCTTTGCAGAATGCATAATTTGTTTATAAATATATTATGCAATGCATAGTTCTTGACTTTCACTTTATTGTCAGTATTCAATAATGGAAATTTCTCAGCAGTCTGTTTCAGCGTGTGTGTCCCTAGTTTGTACAAATACAAATTCGTGGTAATGAATTAGGAAATTTTTATAAAACGCCAATATTTGTATTAAAATATCTAGGTCTAGTCACACTTGTATGTATTATTTAGAGATATTTTATTTCGAAAAGGGAAAGAGAAAATTTTAAAATTAAATGTGACAATTCTCGGTTAGTAATCCTATTTTTGTGTTGTTAATGCAAATCATTCTATATCTTAATCACACATTTTTGGATTTTTTTCAATAATCTATTAGTTTTATCTAAAATTTTCCGCCACCTTTTAAATGTTACTAATATAGTAAGTTTGAAATTTCGTGCCCTCATTTTATAATAGTGCCGAAGGTAAAAATCATTACGCAAAAAATATTGATTTCGGAAGTACAGAATTACCTCAACTAGGAATATCTTTGACATTTAATTAATGTTGACTTAGTAGTCATCTTTACATACCCGTAAATGAAAACTGTTGAGTGTGGCCTGATTATGAGAGCAGTGCGGTCCTTTTTGTTTTGGGCGCGCTTTGTCCGTTCGGCCAAGGTCTCGACTCTCAAATAACCTTTTTATTGCGTCTGACCTTCACTCTCCATAGCTCCACTCGCCGAACGGGTTCTTTTCGTACTCGCATCTCACTCTGGCCACGAGATGCTGCGCTGGTGCCTTTGACCACATTCTTGTCAAAGCATTGCTTTGTTCTAAGGATTACGTTACTTCCTTTAACTTTCTCGCTCTTTCTTTGTTAGAAGAGAAATTATTGTAATCGTGCGTCCGAAAACGGCAAATTCTTGACAATAAAAAACTTATTGTCAGGTTCTGGTTAAGAAAAAAATTGGGGAATTCTTATTCCTATATATATATATATATATATATATATATATATATATATATATATATATATATATATATATATATATATATATATCAAATTATTTCCTCTAACCCGTTGTGTAGGAAATATCCATATTTTGTGGGTCCTTGTTACCAAAAAATTTATTGCCGGAAAAACGTCTGTCTGACCGTCAGTTTGAAACGGGCATTTTAATTTTTGGAGGTACTTTACATGAAGCCTCAATTAATTACAAAATTTTCTCAAAAACCATTCAATTTTTTTTCTTCAAATGTTCTTGTTTGTATCAAAGAGCGGTAAAAGAATTGGCGCCAGTTCTATTTTCGGTGAACTCTCTGTATTTTTGAAAAGTTAGCATTGCCGAACTACAAATTTGAAGATATTTTTGTCTTAAATAAAATTTGTTGTAAAATACAACATCTTTAAAAAAGTTTATGTACAATTTCTTGAAAAAACAGAAGAAAAAATTCTCGAAGTTAATGTAAGTTATAAAAAAAGGCATTTCCTCAAAACCCAATACAAATTTTTACTTCAATTTTTTCCGCGGATAGAACAAGAGATGGAAAAATGAATGGCGCCGGCCTCATTTTCGTTGACCCGTCTGGTTTTTCGAAAAATGCGGAAGTTTGAAAAAATGCGATAAAAGAACGTGCTATTGTAGCACTAATAACTGCTATATGTGTCCTTAGAGAAGTTCAAAATTAACTCGTAAATTAATGAACAGATAAAATTGAAGAATTCCTAATATTTCATATTCCATACAGATTTTAATTAATACTTTAATTAATGTTATGTTTTCTCGGCAGAACTTTAAATTCTATTAATATCTTTCGTAGTTAATGTTATGGACCAATAGTTTGTTCTTATTGAATAGGGATCAATTGCATCTTATAAAAGTATCTTGCTCCACGTTTTTATTCAAGATGTATATTAAAAAATACAATACGTTTTCTTTTTTTTCTACAAATATTTTCTGTCAAGTATTCATGGAGGTGAATCAATTCAGTAAATAGTTAACAATAATTCCGCACAGCCAGAACGCGTCTTTTGGAAATTGCGTTTCGTCTGCAGCTGCGGGAGAAATAATCAGCTGCAGAGACAGCGCCTGTGAAGAATCGTCGTTGACGATTCGCAGATGATTGACTCATTCAGTTAATTCTAGATTATTTAAATTGACTGCGGCATTGAAAGCTTACAACATTTTATTATTTCAGTTAGTACAAAAACCTAGAATAATATTAGGAAACCTAAAATATACTTTCGAATGATCGGTTTAATGAAAAACCATTTCCAAATTAATCCACATCATGTCAAAATTATCTTATTCATTGTATCAATCGAGTACTCACTTGTATTTTGATTACAAATAGACTAAATTTGAACCTGTAAAACAAAAGTGTGTTTTCTGTATCTACCTTACCATTTGTCTTAACAGAGCACGTGTGTTTTACAGTCGTAGATTTGTTTTATTGAAAATTCAAGCGTTAACTTCAAAGCATTCAAATAATCCAGACTTTCTTTGTGCGCATTTCTCTGCCAGGAAGTTAAAGCGTAGCGAGAAGTCACGAGCATCACAAGTGCTTGAATAGAATTCGAATACCCTTTTCCTTATCAGAGTTTTCCTTACTACACGCTGTTTCGAACGTGCCTAGATCGAAATGAATATGCCAGTTGCACTGCAACCTCGTAAAGATAGCGCACGTTTGGAGCGTGGTAGAGAGGAGTTACTCTAATACTAGGACGAGTTTGACAGGTCGGGAAACAAATACTGTCATATAGGACGATGACATTGAATGAGGTAGTGTTGAAACCGCTTAGAATTGAGCTAATTGTAAACGAAATCGTAGACAATTTGAATGCGTGGCCATACATAATTTCATTCATTACCAAGATCTCGTGCAAATTCTACTCTTACATCAACCACATCGACCACCTTTCCCATTTCAACCTTACTCAAATCCCAGCTTCAAGCTTTTTCAAACATACAGACTGAGTTGGAGAGTAAGTAAAGTGCATGAAGAGTTTCCTTACCCTGAGTAGTGTCAGAATTATGATAGTTGATTCGATTAATTTAAGTCGCCACAAAATAAATTATATCAGTACAGATCAGTACTATAGTACTTTTATATATATATATATATATATATTTATATATATATATATATATATTTATATATATTTATATATATATATTTATATATATTTATATATATATATATATATATATATATATATATATATATATATATATGTAAAAGTAAAATAGTACTGATCTGTTTTGAAATGGCAACAAAAGAAAATGAAAAAAATGAGTGCGTGTACGTAACCTACACTTATGTTGACAGCGGTAGCTCAGCAGTAGATGCCGTAACTATCTATAGTAATCTCTCTATAATTGTTTTTTTTAATTTGGCATCTGTGGGAAGTATCTCCAAGATGGAATTCGACACAACTTTTGGCGTCTTTCTCGGTCCTACGACAAGATGTCGCATGATCGCGACCAATTCATTGTTGTCGCATGATCGCGACCAATTCATTATTGTCGCATAATCGCGACCACATCACCATTCAACCAAATTATCAAGCAGTGCTGTAGATCAAGAGAGACTAGCGGCAGGACTGAGAATGACTCAAAGTCGAGCCGAATTCCATTTTGGAGATACTACCCACATATGCCACGTTAGAAAAACCCAAGTATACTTCGGTTTTCGTAACGTGGCGAATGACATGAGGTCATTTTTACACTTCCCGCCGTATAAAATGAATCTTTTTAATTCATTCGCAAACGTCCTTCTCAAACGGTCTCATGGCTGTTATAAAGGTTCATTTTATACGACAGGAGGTGTAAAAATGACGTAATGCCATCCGCCACGTTACGAAAATTATACATCTTTGTTATATATCTTTGAACCGGGGGAATAAGCTGATAAGTCAAAGAAACATAATTTTACAGGGAGCCAAAAACAACTTTTAACTGAATTAAATCAGGGATTAATGATATCCAAACAAAACCTACACAGAAATATTTTCGTTTGTATATCTCCTTCGTTTGAATATCATTAATCCCTGATTTAATTCAGTTAAAAGTTGTTTATTTCTCTCCTGTAAAATTAAGTTTCTTTGACTTATCAGCTTATTCACCGGGATGAAAGAATTATACCCAGAGGGACTTCCTGAAGACGCAGGCCAGGCCTGTCCGTGGCTTACCGATGAATCCCTGGAAGTCCTCGTCGCCGTCGGCGTCGCCGTCGCCGCCGTCGGCGCGTTTGGCGGCGACCTCGACGAGGCGCAGGTCGGCGTCCGGGGCGATGCCGAGAGCGAGGCGCGCCGCCTCCACCCACTCGTACTTGGAGAGCGCGTCCAGCACGTCGCCTTCACCCGCCATCGCTAGCGTCTGCTCCCGCGCGCGGCCGTGCCTCGCTTCTCGTGGGGCCCCGCGCCCCCCCCCCTCCACGCGTTTCCTGCTCCGGAGCCACGCCGCCACGCGCTCCAGGCTCGCCAACATCACCCGAATGGGCGCGGTGCGCGGAGCCGAGGTTGACGTCAGGCAGTGCCGGCGCTAGGCACGGGCGATCGCCCGGGGCCCTGCAAGCCAGCGGACTGATGGGAAAAGTTCTGTAGTCTGATATTTCATAAATTTATCAATTAATTTTTTACGTTAAATAGTTAATTACAGTCAATACTTTACGGTAGTATTCTATGAAATGAAAAATGTCGGAAAATTCTGTCAATTTTACAAAACAATGCTGTTACAGAAAGCTTTTTAAGTCTTCACATTTTCCTTTTTTAATATCGAAGATCTCTCTCTCTCTCTCTCTCTCTCTCTCTCTCTCTCTCTCTCTCTCTCTCTCTCTCTCTCTCATATATACATATGTGTGTGTGTCTGGGTCTGTGTGTGTCTCTCTCTATGTGTGAGAGAGTGTGTGTGTGTGTGTGTGTGTGAGAGAGAGAGAGAGAGAGAGAGAGAGAGAGAGAGAGAGACAGACACAGAGAGAGAGACACACACACACACACACAGAGCCCAAAATTGTCTAGCTCGGGTACCGATGGCAGGAGTCCCATTTCTTAACACAGTGTTAACATGTTACCAAGGCATGTTTACGATAAGTTTAGGTGGTAAGTGGCTCTCCTAAAACTTTTGTCAAAATGTCCATTGAACGGTCTGGTTCTCAGTCGTTGAATTGTATCATTTGTTTTAATACTGGGATGTGAAGTTACTGCGTGTTTAACTTTAACTTTTCTAAATTGGTTTATATGCGTCACATTAAAAACATACAGAACACTCTTGAAAACTGCTGTCAAAAATGCCATTGTTTAATGTTTTGCTGTTTTGGCTTTCTTCTGTTGTTTACTTAGTACAGAGACAGTATTATAATGTTGTGGGAAAAACGGCGATTTTTTGACACAAAAACCCTTATTGTCAGACTCTAGTAATGAAAAAGTGGATGAATATATCCATATACTTCGTAAATTACATCCCATAACATGTTATGTAATCACAATTCATGTTTTATGTGTATTTCCTCCTCACGAGAACTATGGATGTGAACTTTTCGCAGAGTAACGGTGCTGAGCTATGAGTGGACACAGTGCATTAGTGCATATCGTGATATATCACGTGAATAGTCAGCCCAATTGAGATAGGACTTTTAAATAGAAGTAATTAAGATTGTTGGTGTATGCTGCGATTAATTCGTTTCGCCATTTTTAAAAAAAGTGAACGCCGTGAGATAAATTGGTGTGTGGCGACCGCCAGCACATGGCGGACATTCAGATCAAGTGATTCCGAACTCACGCCAGCAAATCCGTTTTGCAGAATTTAATTAAGAATTGAGCAGTAATTCAGAATAGCACGCAGTAGTGTTCGATTTATGAAAAACTGGATGTTTATGTGTTTTATCTGTCATCGTTTCGTTCCGCTCACGCAGACATGTGTGCACGCAGAAGGCAAATAGGCCTGTCTTTTTTAATTGTTTTTTTATGATATTTACGATCTTCAGTTTACATTTCGCTATACGTATTCGTTTACATTTCGATCTACGTTTGTTGACCTATTAACTGAACTAAAATTAAACTTTCAACTAGCGTTGCGGTTGAGGAACCCAAATGGTCACCTATAATTAAAGTTCATTTCAGAAAATGTCTTTAGGAATATATGGAAAAGATACTAATTTTTTATTCTTGTTGAATAGATTGAGTTTCTGGCTAGGTTGAATCTGGTTAAATTTGGATCTGCGTTAGGTGGGAATAGAATTGGGTGGGCAGATATTGTTGTGCTGGGTTATGAGTTGGAGACTGAATTCGTTATGGAGCTGTGTTCCCCGTTCAGACGTGTTCCCTGTTCAGACGTTATCCCCGCTCAGACGTGATCCCCGTTCAGATGTGATCCCCGTTCACACGTGTTTCCCGTTCAGATGTGATCTCCGTTCAGACGTGTTCTCCATTTAGACGTGATCCCCGTTCAGACGTGCTCTCCGTTCAGACGTGTTTCCCGTTCAGACGTGTTCACCGTTTAGAAGTTTTCCCCGTTTAGAAGTTTTCCCCGTTTATAAGTGTTCCCCGTTTATAAGTGTTCCCCGTTTATAAGTGTTCCCCGTTTATAAGTGTTCCCCGTTTATAAGTGTTCCCCGTTTATAAGTGTTCCCCATTTATAAGTGATCCACGTTTATAAGTGATCCCCGTTTATAAGTGATCCCGCGTTTGTTTTTGTGTTATATGTGTATGTACTGCTTACTGTAAATGTAAATAATGTTCGTTGTTAAATTAAGTCAGGATGTAAGACAAAGTAAATTTAGATTAGTTTGTAAGTATCTAGTTTATAAGCTAGGCCATACGTTAGCTATGTAAATAGAATTTAAGAATAAATATTATAAGTGATCCTCGTTCAGGCGAGATCCCCGTTCAGACGTGTTCACCGTTTATAAGTTTTCCCCGTTTATAAGTGTTCCCCGTTTATAAGTGATCCCCGTTTATAAGTGATCCCCGTTTATAAGTGATCCCGCGTATGTTTTTGTGTTATATGTGTATGTACTGCTTACTGTAAATGTAAATAATGTTCGTTGTTAAATTAAGTCAGGATGTAAGACAAAGTAAATTTAGATTAGTTTGTAAGTATCTAGTTTATAAGCTAGGCCATACGTTAGCTATGTAAATAGAATTTAAGAATAAATATTATAAGTGATCCTCGTTCAGGCGAGATCCCCGTTCAGACGTGTTCACCGTTTAGAAGTTTTCCCCGTTTATAAGTGTTCCCCGTTTATAAGTGATCCCCGTTTATAAGTGATCCCCGTTTATAAGTGATCCCGCGTATGTTTTTGTGTTATATGTGTATGTACTGCTTACTGTAAATGTAAATAATGTTCGTTGTTAAATTAAGTCAGGATGTAAGACAAAGTAAATTTAGATTAGTTTGTAAGTATCTAGTTTATAAGCTAGGCCATACGTTAGCTATGTAAACAGAATTTAAGAATAAATATTATAAGTGATCCCCGTTCAGACGTGTTCCCCGTTTAGAAGTGGTGGCGAGAGGTCGACCGCAGCTCTGCTGGCAGTTCGCTCTTTTGCGCGGAGTTGCGAGGAGAGCTTGTAACAGCGAAGTGCCGTTTTAGAAAGTGTTCAATATCAAACTGCTTATCGGTCCACCAATTAGTAAACAGTTTACCGGGCAGTCTACACGGTTTGGCAAAAGCCAACCTTGCCGCCCAGTGAATTTTTCGGCAAAGCGATGTTTAGGAACCGTGCACAAACCATTTAATTGAAGACGCTACAGATGCATCGACAAAAATGCAGTGAAGGTTATCATGATGTTGATGATGATTATGTCTTTATTAATGACAAGGCTCAGGCCATAGGGCCTGCTCTTCCACCTAACCACTGAATCTACATTGATACAGTGTAGTAAAATATAAGAGGGGAGGGAAATCTGTACACAGTGGCAGTTAAGTTTTTCTGAGTGCAGTGCATCAGTCTTACCCAGTGGTAATGGCTCATAACCCCGACCGTTCCACCAGTGAAGCGATTACCTTGTTCGTCTTACATAACGGCGATTCACTTCCTGCTAATCTAAATGGCGCAAGCCCTCACAATCAGACTGCCTGATACCGACACATGAAAAGGGGTCGCTGCACCAGCTGTAATAAACTAAGATTATTCCGAAGGCGCGGCTATCGACCGAAACCAAGGCCACCTGCAAGCAACAATGCAGCAGCAGGACGCTAGAGGAGCCTTCAATAGAAAAAGGTTAATGAGTCACGAAGACTTATAAAAAACAACAACAAACAACTATGACAATTCAGAAATAGGGTGCGATCATTCATTATCTTCTCATTGTAACCTCTTTCATTATATTTCTACCAATAATACATTCGAACCGATATCAGAACTAGAAAAAACAGAAAGTAACAGATTTAAGTACTTAAACAAAACCCCCCAATGAATCAATAGAGACTCGACGTAAAATCTCACCCATTTTTGTTGCCGGAATCCCCACGTAAATACCTTTACAAGAGAAATAAAAACCAAGGTGACAACTAACTTCGTAGCAGACCTTCAGAAAAGTAAAGTGAAACTCAGCGTGAACACCTTTGCAGACTTTCGTCTAATAGTAAAATATCTAGTGTAGTCGTAGGTAGGATTTCCATACATACAAAAACCCCTTCAAAAATAACTTTCCGTGGTGTTTAAAAATGTTCATCAGTCATTTTCCGATCAAGAAGCCTTCCAAGATCTATAGAAATCCATCAATTATCAATATTATCAGACTTTTCAAACAATTATCGGTAGTAGCTGCAGAATATTCTGGGGGGAATCCATAGAAATAATTTTCTTCGTCAATCAAATTTGCAATCACAAAGTGTATGTTGAAAAAAGAAAAGAACTTAAGGACCTTAACAGAATACACAATTTATAGAATGGATAGTTAACCACTACAGAAAGACAGTCAATGACCTCCTTATTTTACATTGTGATGTAGGTTGTAGGCGCCTCCTTACAATTCTGACCCCCGACCCTTAGTTTTTGCTAAAAAAATCGTCGTGCAACCAAAAGGATGCTTTTTTCCCTTTTATTTGTGGCGGCTTAAATGAAATGGCGTCAGTGCAGGGGACACCTTTTTTTCCCTTTCAAAAGTTGGACGAGATAGATGGACAGCAAAGAGGCGGATTACAAGATATAATGATACAGGAAGGTGATCCATAAAGTAACTTTCGTTTTAAATTGAAAAGACAACCAAATGAAACAAAGACATTTTATTATATACATTTGAAATAGACAATCTTAAACAATCTTCCTATACGATTGCTAATTAAATCGAAACAATTATAACGATGCACAAACTTTTCTATTCCTCCTTTGGAGAAATATGCCGCTATGGGTTTCAAACACTGTTTTGCATCAGAATGAAGATATGCGTCACAGTCAAAGCGCTGTATTGCGACCCAGGGCTTCATCGCTGGAAAGAAGTGGTCATCACTTGGCGTGGTAATCTCTCAGATATTATCGCACACTCTGGGTATCAGACGGGATCAATGAAACTCCCCAATTTACCTCCTCTGTGGGAGCGATGTACTTCTCCAGGATTTGCATAATGTAATGCATAACCTGGGACATGATTAAATGAAGTGAGATTCAAAAACATTGGTTTATTAATTTAAAATAAAAAATAATATATTGGACATGATCACAAAATTCATGAAGAAATGATCGCTAGCACACCTATGGACAAACCTCGTACAAACAATGCCTGTGATGGGGAAAAAACCATGGGTGTGCTTGTGATGGGTAATAAAGTGTGTGTGTGTGGGTGCGCGCGGGAAAAAGAGTAACTAAAACTGTAACACTCAAGAGCCAGTGCAAGTTTGAGTGGCAAACTATAAAAAACTCAGAGTTAGTCTGTAAGTTTATATTGCAAGCACAAGTGCATGTAAATATTGTAAATAAGTCTAATGTAAGTTTAGTTTGTTGTCAGTATACGTGTTAGTATGTAAGTTTAGATTATAAGTACAATAGTGTGAAAATAATATAAACAAGAACTAGCGTGAAATGTAAACAGTAGTTTATAAGTTTAGTATAAAATTAGGTTTAATATTTAGGTTAGCCCCCCCTCCCACATTACTGTACACATAATATAAATAAATGTCATTATATACTTACATTTCAGTTCTTGGATGGTGCAGTGTCGTTTGGGCCACTTCTCGGCTGTGGTCGATTTCTTGTGCTTAGGGTTGCAGGCCTGAACGGTCGGGCCAGCCACAGGCAGGCCGCGAAAGGCGTGACCAGTCGGAGAGCGGCAGCGTCCCATTGGCTGATATTAATAACTAGTGGTACTAAAATAGCACATACTTTCTCGTCCGTATTTTCACGCAAAATTACGCAACCTGTACTCAATTTTTCGAAAAATTGTACATGACTACTTTAAAATGAATCTTGGAAGAACAGATTTCATGATTGGAAAATCTCATCTTTAATATTTTAGTTGTTGGGAGACGCCGAAAAAATTTTGAACTCTTGTAATTTTCAAAAACAAATTAGAGTTTTAAACGAACATGAGACCTGCACCATTCTCTTAAACGTCCTTCACACTATCCAACAACAGAATTTAATAAAAAACGAAGATGTTTTTTTGAAAATTTTGAACATGTCTCTCGGGTTTCGTGTAAAGTATTCCAAAAAATTAAAATATTGATTTCAAATTCAAGGGGACTCGACATCAGTCACATCGATTGAGGAATATAAATTTTGGAGAAAATCGGCTGAACGGTTTAGCTGCTAGCGTTGTTCACCGATGGACAGAGGTTTTGCCGTCATTCGATTTTTCGGCATCAAGGTCTCCCAAAACATGGATTATGACTACACCACGTGTTAAAGGATTAATTTCTGAATTAAGCAACTGAATTTATCCACTTTTTCGTTTCCAGAGCCCCGTAATAAGAGTTTTCTGCCGGAAATGCGCCGTATTTTCGCGCGGCATTTTTCGCGCAGTTTTTTTTTCGCACAAAACTTTCTTTCAACTCCGTAGCAAGAAAGTAAAAACGAGTAATTACTCTAAGAAAAGACTCGAGAGCAAACTTTCGACATTTCGATCAATGGGAGTAATTACTCAAAATTATTATGCATAAAGTATTACTCTCTCGTTTGTGTAATTGGTCCTGTCAGATGAGCAATGTTGAGAAAATACGTTTTTTTAGACTTTTTATAAACAAATTGTTGAATACTCTTTGGACCTATTGGAGTTCCAAGGCTTTCCGACACAGACGCTGTATATTCTCTCTGCACTGAAGTCGTTGTAGTTAACGGGTGGTTTGTGTGTAGAAATGGAATGACAAAGTGATGTGGACTTTGTTGATTTTTTTTCAAAGAATACCCGTAGTATTAAGTAAAAGCCAACTTACGGATTGCAGACCCCGCAAGACGCATGCAATCCGAAATATTCAGCAAGCGAGTGGTGAACAGGGCCTTGATTTCACAGAGCAGCAGATTAAAAAAAAAAAGAAATCGCAAGTGAAGATAAAAACTGACCTTAGCAAAATGGGGAACTGACCCATAAATCTTAGGGATTGGAAAGAAAACGATTCCAACACAGTACTGAAAGTCAGTAAACTGTTCCAACAAAGGACTTTCCAACATTGTACTTTGATGGACCCCAGTGTTATCTGGAATCCAGAATCTCCTAATATATACGATTTTTTTTCTTTTCATTTTTGTACATTGCTCAAAACGCCCTCTCTTTTTTCATATTTTTTCCTTCAAAATTTCTCTTCTCAAACATTAAACATTCTTCCTCTTAGATATAAAGAGTCATTTAAAGTTCCTGGGATCAGATAGGCTTCTTTATTTGTAAAATTGCAACAGATCAAACATCTTTTCGGCCTTTTTACTACAACTACATTAAAGATAGAGATTTTTATTAATAAAATATATTACTGTAAAACATATTGAAATAGACATGTCAATTTTTCGAAAATGTGAGTACTTTTCGCGCAATTTTACGTGCAATATAGACAATTTTTAAGCAATTTCTTTCTCAATAACTGCTGCAATTAACTTACAATTTTACGTGAAATATAGGCAATTTTTAAGCAATTATTTTCTCAATGACTGCTGCAATTAACTTTCATTTTTTCTTCAATATTACATTTTCTCCTGGTTTCAAAGTCCGTTTTAAAAAGTCCCATTTCGAACACTATATTTTCTAAAATCTCAAAAATCTAACTTCGCAAAACTACGAAATTGAAGAGATATTTTTGTCTTAAACAAAATCCATTCTAAAAAAATAGCCTTTAAAAATGGCCGTGTACAGATTTTTTAAAAACCTGTAGTTTTCGCGCAATTTCTGCTTAAAAAAAATCTAAATGGATGATCACATAATCTAAAGTCGTAATCTCGGAACCACACGAACGTGCAACCCACAGGGGCTCAGTTATGCTTATCGAAGGTAGGTGCATGTGATTTTATGAGGAGGGGGGAATCAACATTTTCATACTGAATCCGTTTTTGCACTAAGGGTTGTTAGCCCTGGGGGATGAGGTGAAATAATGATAATGAAGAATGAAATGGACAATCACAAACATACGAGACGCACACAAACGCAACCATCCCCAGGGACTTGAACCCGCTATCCTTTGGTCCAATACCGCCACGGCACTACTGCCTTAGCGATCTCGACTACCCAGATCGGCTCATTATGATATAATTATCATGAAAAAAATATGAGCACATGTACGTGCAGGAAAATAATGAAAATGTATTTATTGGGAGATTGGTTGGTTGGTAATTCCGGACGCACCAACAACTTAAGTCATTACTTCCGTAAGTGTAGTGCATGCTTTTTCATCGGGAGAAGGCGGTGATCTTCCCCACTGGATGGCGAGATCCGGCGCCGACCTACCATCGGGATTTCCCCCTCACCAGGACTCTCTCACCAGCGGGGCACCGCCCCAGCCGGGACAAGCTCTAAGCTCTCGACCGGTCTCCCGGCATGTGTGGTAGTACATGTTAGTGTGTGTGTGCGTGTGTAAGGGGAGAGGATAGGACATGGAAGAGGAAGGAAAGATCGTGCGCGGTCCGTGGCCCGTTTGTTAGGGTACTGCTCCAGCATTCGCCAGGCGTTGATCAGAGAAACCACGGAAAACTACCGATCAGAGCAGCCGGCCGCTAGAATTCTCCTCCAGACAACGACTGAATTCGACCTAGCTGAGAAGCTAGTGTGGAAAATCCTGCCGCTGTGGGGAGTGGGAACCTAGGACCTCCCGGTCAGAGGCACTGCAGTGACATCAGTTGACGCACTGAGCTACCACTCCCGGCATATTGGGCGATGAAAATAATAAAATAAATGTTCTTTTGTGTAATGTCTGCCTATTCTTTGAGTGATTAGCGGCATCTGCAGACGCGTTCCTAGAAACAGGATGCGCGCGTAAATCAGGAGTGGCGCGGCGGAGGGCGCAGGTGCTGTGGAAACAGGCGCGGTGTCTGCTGCGAGCCCTAACTCACGGCGCTGACAGTTGAGGAAAGCCCTGCCCCCACCTGGCGTGATGTGTGCTCGCGGGAGGAGAGATTACGTCGCCAGCAGCCTACCTCTCCTGTCTCGTGTACGCGACTTGTAAATGCTGTGAAGGAATTCACAACTTCTATTTTTCATGATGTAACAAATGAGATCTCTGGCAACTGCTCTTTTGTGAATTACGTATACCTTCATGTTACCACTACATTTTCTTTTGTTGTTCTTTAGTAGGAATTCTCATTTGAAAACACGTGTTACCATATCGAATGTCGTCTTCTTTTATTATCTGGGTTAAACTTTTATTTTCATTGTTTTATTAATCCTCAGCTTTCTGGCAGTAACACCTTAAAAAAATTGTTTCGCAGATTACAACTAAATATTGTGCTACTATGATGCAATTATTCTTATTTTTATAGTTAATAAATAAAAACATAAAACAGTAAAAATGTAGTTATTTAAGGGATATACGTCAGTTATTATCAGTTAGACTTTTAAAACATTTCGTATATCTCTTCAATAATGTACTATTGTAACATCAAAGTCAGGAAGTGTACTACCTGATTCTTGACAATCAGATTACTTTTGGTCGTTTCTATCAACGATTTAAATCAATCTCCTCAATCGACTGTAAACGTAATAGTGAAAATATGATACACTAAAAATAAATATTGTGAAATTACTGCTGAAAAAAGTATCGCTCGCTGATTGGTGATCCTTTCAAACAGTAATGGAGAAAAATACCTCGGGTATCAATAGACAACATTCTTAACAAAATTCACTGAAAGCGAGATGTCTTGGAAGATTCATTTTGTGTGCCCACAATTGGCCTACAGGAAGAAAGAAGGGACCTAACTCGAAAGAGGGGAATATGTGGGAAGCGAGGAAAAAATGTGTAAGAATGTAGTTTAGGCAGCAATAGATGGCGGCTGGGAAGAGGGTGGGGCAAATCCGAAAAGCTAGTCCAGACCAAAGAAATTAGAAAACTCACTAGTACGAGGAAGTCTGTGCCATTTGGAGCACCACTAGTTTAAATTGTTGCACGTAATTCACCGCCAACATCCTCAGAACAGATATAAGGGATATTCTCATAAGCAAATAAAACAAAAGTAACGAAAAACACGACGCAATTCCGTGTCGAATGCACTTTCAGCCACTGTTTTCACGATGTTTGAAGTTTCAACAAAAAAATATAATAATAGAAACTAGAGGTACTACAGAATGGCAAAGACGTTCTCCTATTTGTCAGTAACCCAATTTGTTTTATCTGGGCTGACTTTTCGGTTTTGCCCCACTCTCTTCCCAGATACCATCTATCGCCGCCCAAACTAATTTTTTAAACATTTTCTCAATTTTTCGGACTCAACTTTTGGATTGAGCGTTTCTCAAAATGCGCATATTGAAGCACCTTTTTACCCAAAACTTTTGAGTTCGAGAAAGTTTATAAGATATCATTTAAAGCACATTTACTCATGTATTTAATTTAAATGTTAACGACATGAGAGAGATGTAAAAAATACATTTTTAATTAAAAAATACAGCAAATGACATTTTATAGAGTACATTTAGCACTATGCACCAAGACTTTAAAGAAAAAATTGGAGCCTTTTTCGATAAATTCTTGTTTTTCATATTTTTTAATATTGCACATATTACACTAAAAATTGCGCAAAAATGACCTTAATGAATTGTGAGAAACAAATTTGGTTTGAAGAAAAAATCTATATTTTTAATATTGTAGTTGTAGGAAGACGCCAAACAAATTCAAACTTTTGCAAATTTCGAAAACCCAGAATTATCAATGACAATAGAACCTAAGTAATCTTTAAAATATAAGTGTATTTCACTCTATTCTTACAAGAAATTTAAAGAAAAAAATTGGAGCTATTTTTGAGAACATTTTGAAAATGTCACTGAGACTACAGGGGCTACTGGGGTAAAGTACCTCCAAAGTTATGGAATATTGTTCAAAATCGCAGAGTTTCGAATCCAGCCCGATCGACCAAGGAATATCCACTTTACAAAAAAATCCTACGAATAGTTTAGTCGCGTGTGTTGTTCACACACACATGGAGGGACAGACGGACGCACTCTTAAAAAAAACAATACTTTTTTTGGTATCAGGAACCTTAAAATGTGAAGAACCTTAAAATGTAGATCTGCAGTTTTTAGAAAGAGTGATTTCAGAGCTTGTGAAGCAGCACAAAAATGAAGTGGAATATTGAAGAAATATCCTGAAAGAATAGTAGAAACTGTAGTTTTAGCATCGAAAGGACTGTCTTTTTCGGTAATAACGAGATAATTGGTTACAAAATGAAAACTGTTTAGGCCTGCATTGAGTTGACATCCAAATTTGATCCGTTTATCTCGTTCGGTATGAAAATATAGGACTACATAAAAAAGGGGTTTAGAAAATGGTAATTCAGAGGGTGTTCTTTATTAAAGAAATTGTCGTTCAAGATATATTTCCAAATGACGCAATTATTTTAAGACTATAATGATGTCTGTGACTAAGACAAATGGCGAACGATTTTTCTCAGCTTTGAAAGCGTACAAAGTATCTAAGATCGAGTCTTAAACAAGCACATTGAATACATTATCTCTGTAATCCATAGAAACGGACATTTTGGGACACGTCGAATTTGAAGACACTGTTAAGAAATTTGCCAAAGCAAGAAAACGAGATTCCGTATGACAACGCGTATTTATTTACACACCTAAATGCTATTTTTACTTTAATATCCATTTTTTGTGATTAAATGTAAATTATACTCAAATACAGAAATTCTTTTATAATTCCCTTATATTTTTTAATGTATTGACCTACAAATGGTTTATGTCATAAAATAATGCAAACATATAATTAATTATTTAAATGTATACAATATTTCATTGTTACAAATACCGTACAACATTTTATAATTCAAAATATTATATATAACTTATGTCAAAAAAGCAAATTAAAAAAAGGCCGTTAAAACATTTAATAGCCTAGGGCGCACCTAAGTCAGTCAGGCACTGTTCCAGGGCCTTGCTATAGAGCGACTTTTATAAGAAAGGACTGTTTTGACAGCTAGTGCTGGCAACATAACTGAAGCTTCTGTAGACGTAGTGTCCTTGAGCCCCTTGGCTTCAACGCTTCCTTTTGTGATGTGCTCGTCCGACGAAAATATAGTGAACACGAGAAATAATTGGAATTAGGAAGTGCAGTGCTATGATCTCTTCTGTTAAAAAATATTTTTTTAATAAAAATTACATTGAATTTACTTTTTGTATGATAAGTATGATGTTTATTTTAAAACCGAGTCTTGAATGTGAGAAGCATATTGGTCCAGGTGTTTCAGGCGCCTGTGCTGTCAGGTGGAGAAATATATTTAAATTTGTGGCAGTTTTCTTTTACTGAATATGCGAGCATGTTAAGAGATTTTTCTATATACATAATTAAATTTAAATATTTCTGGGACTCGCGTACGTGCGTATCCTTCAGCGAAACTCTTAGACTTCTGCATAGGGGTGTATTCACGGAAGCCATAACCAAACACTTTACGAAGAGGCGTGGCTGAATAGCTGTCGCGGCGGAGGGATACTTTTCTGAATTGCATATGATGTTCCCTTGTTTAGCGAACTGTCATTTGGGCTCATTCTTAGGCGGATTCTTGTATAGAAAGGTCGCGATTTTCCAGAGCTGGACTCGCTGTTATGTGGGTGGGGCGTAGTGAGGAAGGTTCGGAAGACGCTGCTACTAAAGTATAGTGTGAGCTACGCACGAGGTATGAACCGTGGCCTGTCGGAATGTTAGAGCCTAACTAAATTTTGACAGGTAAAAAGACATGATTATAAATAATTAATTACAACTTGTCCTGGCCACTTTTGTACATCAAATTCGAATTTAGTATTTTTGTGAGGAGTGTAGGAGAAAAATTGGAACCTGAATTTGTATAGGAGTGTTCGAGCGACTAGCGCAGTCATGTATAGAACATGAGAATTGCTCAATCAGGGTTGAAGCATTTTTATTGAAATAAGTGAAGAAAGGAAATGGTTGTCTTTATAGACACACAGAGCCCCATTATTTGCGTCGTTCTCTGAATAGCCACTGAATATTTACTTATTTTCATACTGATAAATGACATTTGAATAATTTTCATGGGTATTTATTTGCAGTGTAATATATTGTTATAATTTATAATTTTTAAAGGCCAAAAGTACAGGTGTATTTGCAAACTGTAATATTGTGTTTTGAATACTGTAATTTTACTTTCTGGTTCTCAGTTATATTAACTCAGATTTCCAGATCCTCATCGTCCAACTCTGAGATGCAATATATTATAAAAACGCACGTAGACAAAGTCTAAGATTACACACTAAGTTATTCTACACTATAAATATAGCATATACCTGGGCATATGGAGCTTTTCACCACCGCTTAGGTGAATACGACCAGCTATGGCTGTATACGAGAATGTAAAATACTGAACAAGTATTAATTAAAGCAATCTGAAATGGGCGGAATAGGAAATAAAATAAATATTAAACATATTAAATAAATTAAACAATCATAAAATTTTATACAAATATTTATTCAAAACAAAACAGGCATTCACTTTCCAAATTTATAAAAAAAATCTACCACACACAAAAATAATAAATTATTCATACCCTTCTTCGCATAATTTTTCAACCTGAATGTTTATCGGTGTTGATTTGAAGAGCAATAATGAAGTTGTTTCCTGAATTTTGATAATAGTTGTTCTGCTGTATTCATACTATTCACAGAGGTCGAAGAACAGTAATACTTTCAAATTAGACACAGAAAACTAATCATACACAGAAATAGTCAATAGGTAGTTGTAAGTATGTGAAAGGAGATGGGTAAAGACCATACATTAAAATATTGTTGAAATATAATGTGTAAATATATTTGGAAGATTATGAGAAAAGAAAAGCACTGGAAACAGCTGAAAATTAAACGTTGGAGTGTACCATTATCACGTTTCAATATAAATAAATGTAAGTGTGCGAAATATGGAAAGAGGCTCGAATCTGAAAATTGTAATTTAAACATTTAATAAAGAGTGTTTTTATAAAATCTAAAAATATCACGCTCAGATATACTCATCTTCTAGAAGGAGCATGTGGAGATTTTGTAGATTTTCTAACAAAAATTAATTGGTAAAACTAGAGATCTCTCACACTTTTATGGTTTTATTGTCGCTGAATGAAATTCTCTGTTTTTAGACTTTTCTAAACTGAAATTGATAGATCACAACAACGTAGACAAATTTGAATAATGAATAATGTGTACTTGTAAGTAATGGTAAAATGAAATTTCGAAAATGAAATGCATTTAACACAAGGCGGACTAGAATTTTAAATATGCCCAAGCATGCATTCATGAAGGTATAACCACTAAGATACAATTAATTTTAAGTTTTGTGATCAATGACAATTGAATTACGATTTTTTTTGTTGTGATTAAATTATTAAGAATACGACAATCCGGTTATAATATAAAATTACGAGCTTAGGAATTTTCTATTATACGTTCCAATTATTTGATTGCATAATTTTATTTTTAAACATGAATAAGGTGTAATATTAATTTCACTTTCTTTATGATTATTTATTAGTTTGTTCTCGCCGGAATTATAGAGATAATTTAATTCTAAAGGGATTAAGAGCCGGTTGCCGTAGCAACAATATCAAACCAGCAATGTTTAGATATGGATGTATCATCTTTTGCTTTTCGTGAATTGTTGCCGTTAAGACTGAGTAGTTACTCTAAAGTGACCAGGGCTGGTAAGATTTTTATTAGATTTCTAAATGTACAAGTAAATCTTCTCAGAAAGGTCCATCACTTTCCTACCATTCCTCTATTCACTGAAGTTATCGTATTATTCTTTCTTCATCAGAGTAATCCAATTCCACATACAAATTTTGAAATTGCACGAATGCAAATTTTGGTGGTAACTTTCATAGAGTTCTGAGAAATTCAGAGGTCAACGAGACTTTACATATCAGTTGCGAAAACCGCATCGTACAATAAGCCTCACTGATTCACAATATCTTCAGTTTATGTCCTGGCTAAAATTTAGATACCGCTAATTTTACACCAATTTATGTTGATTAAAAATTATCTTCTGATGAACGATCAGATGCAGCACCTTGCACTGTCCTAGACTGGCCATTACAAAATGCGACTGTCTCTATTAAGTGTGTAAGCGATTTCGAAAGTAAATAAAACTAGTGGCGCAAAACAGCACATACTTTCACGCCTTAAGTAATGGTTATGTAACATTATTTTTACCTTAATTTCTCTCCGAATTAACACATATTAGTTGTAATTTTTCGTTAAATTCATTACAAATGGTGGAACATTTGGTGCGAAAACTAAATATTTTCAAGCAAATATTACCACAAATTTGACAAGTATAACTGCTTTTCACACGGCTAAATCATGTCAAAACGATGTGACATTATTCACAGAAATTCGCGAGTCGCGACGCGGAATGTCATTCTTGCATTCCAATCTGATATGCTCTGAAGACTAGCAAATTTTATTTCGTAATTTCAATGACGTTTTAAATAATTTCTAAAAGATTAATTTGTAAACGTAAAACAAAATCTCGATTGTAAGAAACGAACAAAGAAATATGAAATAATATACTACACATTCTAACCTACGTAGCATCCAACTGCCTCGAAAGACTTCTAACATTACGCTCACGTGGCGCAGGATTTTCGGGCGACTTAATTTGACGACAAATTACACGAAAAATATTCAGATTTTCCAAAATTTCATCATGACGTAATATAAAGATCTGTTTTCGGTGAACACATTTCATTAAGAAAAAAATTATATCATCTCAATTGTAGTTGTAGGAAGTCGCTTAAAAATGTTTAATTTTTTTTAATTTTAGAAAAATCAGCGTTTCAATGCACGTGAGACCTGTACCATTCTCTGCGTCTTTTACGACATCTACGATCTGAATTTAATCAAAACTTTTCTGCCGTTTTTAAGAAAAAATGGTTTAAAGAAAATAAAAATTGCCTGTTTGACAGAAAATTTCAGAAAAATATTCGTGTTTTTGAAAAATTGAACATGACACTATTTTTAGTTCTGTTTTCCATGAACTCATTTCCTTAAGAAAAAATGTTAATCTTCATAGTTGTAGTTGCAGGTGGACGCCGAACATTTTTTTGAATATTTTCAATTTTCGAGAAATCAGGGTTTTCAACAAACATGAGACCTGTGCCATCCACTTAAACGCCCTTCTCACTAGAGAGGTTGTGCACACTCGAACGTTAAGCAATCGAAAGTAGAGTCGATATCAATTACGAATGAAATCGAGAAAGTTTTTTTGCACGTTTAAGTCGAAACGTGTAATTCTCATTGGAAGTTCTAAATTGTGGCAACAGAGAGTACTGCAACAGTGAAATTGCCATCAGCTGTGTCGCACTGTTCGTAACTTCATTTAGGACATTTGTAAATTTTCATTACTTGAATATGTAACATTTGATAATAAGTAGGATTAGTATTAAAATTTGTCTCCAGAACTCACATATGTACATATTGATACTAGTATTCTTATATAAAATGCGTAAAACTGAAATGAAGTACATTTGTGAATTTAAAAATGAATGTGAGTAATACAAATGTTTTCATTCCCTAACCCATTTTGTTAACCACGGTATTTACTATTTCAGTAATATTTTAAAATCATATAATATTTACTTGCCAACTTGATTGTCATAACCTACACCTTGACAAAATGATACACTGACAAACTATTTTTTTTTAGATCCGCACAATGTAGTATGACAAGATCCACTTTCATTGAATACAGGATTTAAAATTCCATTGACCCATTGCACTCATGATGACCTTCAAAATTACAACATATTAGTGTTCTAGGATTAAGAAACCTAAACTTAAAACATCCTTATGGAAGTAAATTACAGAAGCCCACTTTAGTATTCAGATTTAATGAAAAAACTAATACTAGAGAGGTACTTCACAATTCATGGGTGTGGTTAAAGTCAAATAATCCAATGTTTTGGTAAACTTATAAGCAAGTGAAAAAATACAATGCAATTAACAATACTAAACATTTTTTCCTATGAATACCGATGTATATCATTTGACCCACTAACTAGAAATTATGTAACTCTTTATTTATTTTATTTTATTTTATTTTTAATGACATTTCTTCTTCTCCATTAATAATTCTCTTTGACCTAACCAATGAATTCACTACGCATTTTAGAGACTTTCACTGATACTTTGCCTATTTCTTGTGAGGCCTTTACTAAGTATCCAATGAATTACAACTGACGATGATTTAGGGCAATTGAAAACTGTGAAGCTAGCAGTAGGGCTCATGTAACACGAATTAAAATTTAACCAAATCAGTTGACAAACACGAAAAGAGTGCAATTAAGCGCTGGCGGCGGCCAATTAATTGCTGGCGGCGCTAGCCAAATTCGCTTACTACGCTCCGTGAAGTCACGAAGGTTAAGCGAATTCGAGACTCGCGGGTTCCTGGTTGGGTAACCGGCCAGGAACCCCGGGATCTAACGGCGTCGAGCCCCTGGCCGAAGGGATAAAAGGCACTGACTGACTGCGACGTGACGAGACTTGACAAATATAGTAATTCAGAATAGTAGTTACTCAGTAACGGAGGATTACTCCAGAAAAAAAGTGCTCAACGCCCAACAAGGGTTACGAGACGCGTTGCATCAACAATGACGAACAAAAAGCGACATGGAAATGGAGTTAGCAGCACACTCTGCCGCCACAGTCGGTAACAAATCCCATATAAAATGGCCGAATGAGCCGACCTGGATGGTCGAGGTGGCTAAGAGCGAGTACCGACTCAGCGCTTCGGTCCGAAGGGTCGCGGGTTCGAGTCCCGCCTTGGGCATGGCTGTTTGTCCCTTGACTTTGTGTGTGTGTTGTCGCGGAGGGCCTCGCGTTCTGCTGACCCCAGATCAGAGGAGCCCGCAAGTGTTTGTCCAGTGTATGGTCGAGTATGCGTCCTTTCGAGACGTAAAGGGCAACCGGCTGTCGGCTGGATAAAAGCCCTAGGAAAAAAAATGATCGATTATCATTTGATATAAGTCGCCCGTTAAATTCGGCGAAATAGCGGGACCTGGCAGGGCCCGGTAACACTTCGAGTTTGATACCGATTTGGCGCATGCGCAGAGACTCGAAAATGCAGTGGATTGCTGTCCGCTAATGCCTGCACAACCTCTCTACTATCCAATAAGAAAGTTTAATCAGAAACGTTGGAGTCATTTTTTTGTAAATTTGGAAAATGTCCCAGGGGTTTCATGTAAAGTGACCCTCAAAATTAAAATATCGGTTTCAAATTCAAGAGGCCGCGGCATCAGCCAAATCGACTGGGAGAATATCGATTTTTGAGAAAATCAGCTGAACCGTTTAGACGCTAGCGTTGTTCACAGACAGAGGTTTAGCCGTCAATCTATTTTTCGATACATAGAACCCACAAAACACGGATATTGACTACTCCACGTGTTAAAGGATTTCCGCCCCCTCTAAAGCATCTAGATTTATCTACATTTTTCTTGCCCATGTCCTGTAATAAGAGTTTTTCTGCCGTTTTTCGCGCATTACATATCTTTCTCTCTACCGCGGTAGTGGTAGTGGTAGCAAGAAAGTAAAAATTTTAAAAAAGTATTTAAATTGAAAATGTTCAATAAGGCACGGGATTTAATAGCGCTTGTTACGATTGGGAGAGTAATGATCCTTGTTATCACGTTTGAGACTTAACCTTTTTCCTTCGAGGGCTAAAGTCTACTCAACTTAATTGAAATAGAAATATCAATTAAGCGGGAACAAACACACAATATATTGAAACCACTTCTTCTTTCTAGATTTACTATTAAATATTTTTATTATAATACTTTTGTGAGTATTTTTACAATTGACTTAAATTTAATTTCCACATACTACAAATATTTTCTCAACACACTAGTCTATCTACTCGTAGACATTGTTGGTACTTAAGACTGCTTTGTTTGATAACGCAACCTTGCGGCATTTAAGAATAAAAGCGGGAATCATGTTTAATACCACATTTAACAGAATATTCGAATGGAAATTTTTACTCTCATGCACTTTACTATTTCATTTAACACCTGAAATATATACAAACATGTTTGTTATTCATTTTGCTGACCAGGTATTACATACCTGATGAATCCTAAGTAAATATGTTCGAAAAATGTGTTCAATACTTTGATGTATTAATTGTATTAATAATGACTATTTTCAAGATTTTGGCTTGTTCTATTGCTGGAAAAGTGTGTGATCTGTCAATTCTTATGATTATTATCTGTGAATATAGTAATAGAATTCGTGCAGTTCACGTAATACTTTATTAACATTATGTATTTTTATGAAACTTCACAAATAGGTGGCTACAAAAATGGTACGACGAAATATTTTTAAATTTTATTAAAGATCATTAGTATTTCTAGAGCTTTTTTATTATTTTAAAATCTACTCCCATAGAATGTGTCCGTTTTCTGATTCTTTCTCTTAGAAGTTATGAGTAGCATAGCATCTACGTTTCACAGAGATTACGATAAATTATCTTTTTGCGTAATATGTTTCAAGGTTTTTCCGTCTATCAGATTTACGTATGAATATGACGCAGATGTTACAAAGGAATGTGTTTCTCCGCAAACATTACGTACATTGCAAGGACAGCATACTATGCGGAAATATGCGGTACTATGCGGTTGAGAAGGTTATGATGGTGTGCAATTTCTGCTTTAGATTTAAAACTTATTCTAACTTTCGTAATCTTACACAAATTAGCCTTCCAATGCCGTAATGTGACTTTTCCAATGACGGGGTTCGGTTTACACCACATATATATGTGCTGGTATATTTATTATAAGAAGTTGGGAATTTTAGCTATCAAAAGAAATTTTATTATACTTGTATATACTTGTCTGCTTTCGTTTGTTTCGGATTTCTATATTATAAAAAAATGGAATATTCATTCTAAAAGTTTGTTCCTTGTCCGTTCTTCACTGGATATTCCAAAATAAAATTGAACCAGAACAACCTTCAGTGCCAACTTCAGAAACAAAGTCGACGAGTTTGAAATCTTCCATGTGACTCCTCGATTTTGAGCAGCTGAGACAGGAACAACAATTCAGCTGTCAGAAAGGTGTATTACTTAGTTTTAAAGAAAATTACTGTTGCTCTCTGAAGATTTGTGCATCATACTGAAAATTTCGTATCGGCAATGGAGATGTTGCGAATTCTTAACAAATATTTACAATAGAAATAGAATCCATTTAAAAATGAAAGGTATGCATACAATTTAAATTAACCATGTTACTTTGTGAGAACATACCAATAATTGTCACAAGAAGTAATAAATATTGATGTTGCAACTATATAGAACGTGTTTCAACAAATTACCATGGATAAACAATTTTAGAAAATGACCAAATTTATTCTGAGGTGAGTTCATTTTATACCAGGTATATATTTGTTTGTAATTTCAATTTGTCTTGTACTAAAGTTTTAAAGTAGGAAAATTGAACGTTGTTTTATTATCTTAAAGCTGATTGAGATACGTATATCTTATGATATATAGTACTATATCAATCATATATATTATGATAAATTGTGGTTTCTCATTAATGTGTCCGTGTGGTAAATGTTTTTAAAAGTGATTGTCTAAAAAATTCGGGTAAAAACTATAAATTGACTGGAATTTTAAAAATGTCGATTACATCCATGTAGATATATTAAGATTTAGTAGGAAACCATTTGTCTTCCATTCGCAATTCTGTGTATTCCATCGCATGGACGTAAGAATGGGACACGTTATACGTAACGTGTTAAGTTAAAACTAAAACAGAAACGCAAAAGATTTACAACTTGGGTTCTCTGGAAAACTGAATTGGTTTATTGTAGAATGAATCCCTCATTAGATTATGAT
Organism: Teleogryllus occipitalis; assembly: GCA_011170035.1. NCBI lineage: Eukaryota > Metazoa > Arthropoda > Insecta > Orthoptera > Gryllidae > Teleogryllus > Teleogryllus occipitalis. Next base: position 83,211 of record BLKR01004129.1, read on the forward strand.
AGATACTTAATGTTTTCGTGTATGAACTACCCTAACATTTTATATAAGCCTAATATTTTTAATTTGCATCTAGTGAAACCCAAATATGTGAAGTTTTAATCTTCCAGGGGTCACGGATGTTTGTTTGTTTGTTTTTTAGTAAAAAACCTGTTATTCTGTTTCTTTACTGCGTTTATACGATCGAACTGAAACGAACTTTTAGTTTTTGTTTGTTCAAGGTACCCCTAATTTTTTTTCTGATTATGTCTACATTTCAGTAGTTTGTAAACATTATTATAAACATTTAATATTTCCCATAGAAGTCGTTCTGATACAATCACGAAAAATTATTTTGAGCTTGCTTACCTTATGTAACATACGTTTAGTATGTTTTAAACCAAAGTATAATCATTTAATATTTTCTATAGAATTCTTTCTGGCCCAATCACAAAAAAAATCTTTTAAGCTTGCTCACGGTTGTACTGTAGATGTAAAATCTTACCTCAAACCCATGTTGCCTGCAACGGTGTGAGTGAGATGGAAAAGACGTGTCCAAATAACTAACTGTAAATTTCCAAGCGGTTGCATGTGGACTGTCATGTACAATGAGAAGTGCGTATGTTGTTAAAAATACATGATCCATTTTCGAATGCTTTAATTCACCTTCTATTTATTTCATTGCGCAAGCATACCAATAGTTCCCTCCAAATCAGGCAGGAGTGCGTTTTTGCATCAATCCTAACAATTTTTCTGTTCGGTTCGGGGAACCATTTACAGGTTTATTTACCGTAGTGAACCCTTGTTCACTTCAATACTTCGATACTTCAATTTCATCTTATCTTCAAAACACTGACTTGATTCATTAGGTTTTTAAAACTTCCTGTACATATGTTATAGAATAGCATTTTGGCATTGAGTATTAATGAAAGGTAGCTGGTATCTCATCTGCTACTCACCCTTGAAGGCGAATGAGCCCGTGTATGTAATTTACTATCTCCTGAGACAAAAAAAAATATACTCTATTTTTAAGCAGCATACATAATTTTTTGAAAAGTGAATCGGCACCGAAAATTGTAGAGAACAACTATAGTCCGTCGTTCACTGCACTTAATTCGAGGGAATCAAGAGACCGACTCTCCGCTCGAGTGAGTTGTAAGGAGGCACTTAGACTTGGCGCTTAAATGGAGCTTATGGACTCGACAGCTCACGAAAATACTCTCACGAAATCAAGCACCAAACTAAATCAAATATTTGAACGCTGATTTCATTGAAAATCCTGCATTTTCCTGCAAGCTAGGAAGCTAGGAAAACAGAAACTTATGAACTTCTGTAGTTCCAGAAACACACGTCGTAAGTACTTACTAATTGTAAGTGGTAAGTGGACTTACTAATTGTAAGGTATGAAATAAATTATTGAGATATTAAAAAGCATTTCCATTGCCATTCATAGAAAGCAGGAATAGGCAACAAAACATCAAAGTTCTTGGCAGTGGTAATAACAATTTCGGTTCTATTTCCTACGAGTTACAATGTACTCTAGGCAATGAGATTGTATACCAAATTATGACACGTCCTTGTCTGAGAAATAATGTTCCCATCCGTGCCATGTACACAAAGAGCTCACGTGGGCAGCGACATATTGTGAACAATCTCGCCAAACGATTATCCATTCCGCTTCTAATATTGAGGGTGTTATTCCAAGTCGGCCATCTCGAGATCGAAGGGATTAATCAAATGAGTAGCTGAGCCTCGTCATTAATAGAAATTATCGATGGAAATAAATTATAGAGATAAAATAATGAGGCCGCGCCATTTGCAAAGTGAGTATCGTAATAGTTCAATGTCGTTGCCTGGGATGACGACGACAATGGCTCTATTCTCCGGCACGGATAACCAAGGTCGCTATGGCTGAACATCCGTAGCTGCCTCGTGCCTGAAGGGTCGCAGGTTCGAGTCCCGCCCCGGGTATGGATGCTTGTGTGTTTGCGTATACCGTTACCGCCAACATTACTTAGTGGTCGCTATATGTTCTTTTACTAGTTGCAAAACGACCTTCAATAGGTTAAAAAAGGGCTTTTTTCCCTCAATCGCAGGAATCCACGCCAATCCAAGACAACGATACTTACAGTGGTCGCTATATTATCTTTAAGTTGCTGAAAAGCGACCTTCAGTACGTTAAAAAAGGGCTATATTCGCTCAACGCAGGCAACAACGCCAATCCAAGACAACTTTTCTTACAGTGGTCGCTATATGATCTTTTAGAGTTGAAAAGCGATCTCAAATAAATATAAAAAAGGCTTTATACGCCCAAACGCAGGGAGCTACGCCATTTGGTCGCTATATGATCTTTTAGTCGTTGCAAAGCGACCTTCAAAAAAGAGTCCTATTCGCTCAAACGCAGGGAGCCACGCCAATCCGAGACAACGTTACTTACAGTGGTCGCTATATGGTCTTTTAGTAGTTGACAAGCGACCTGAAATAAGTAAAAAAAAGGCTTTATCCGCTCAAACGCAGGAAGCTACACCATGTGGTCGCTATATGATCTTTCAGTGGTTGAAAAGCGACCTTCAATACGTTAAAACAGACTATTTGCTCAAACGCAGGGAGCTACGCCAATCCAAGACGTTACTTACAGTGGTCGCTATATGATCTTTTAGTAGTTGACAAGCGACCCGGAATAAGTAAAAAACAGGCTTAAGGAGGCGACAGGAATAAGTAAAAAACGCAGGGAGCCGCGCCAATCGAAGAGAAAGTCCGGAGGCAGCGGCAGCGGATCACTTGCGGAGCAGCACCTCATGCACGAGCGCGGACACCGCCTCACCCACGCGCTCGCGGTAGTCGGCATCGCGCTGGAACTCGTCCGTCACTTCGGCGGAACGATCCTCCAGCAGGAAGCGGGCGAGCGCGGCGGGGTCCTGCCGCAGCGGCGCCAGCACGCGCTCGGGCAGGCAGGCGACCGGGAGCATGCAGGCGGCGACTATGGCGCCAAAGGGCGCGCACGCGGCCCACGAGGCGTCGAAGGCGGCGCGGGATAGCAGCCCTTCGGAGGCGGGGAAGCCCGCGCCGGTCAACGCCCGCGTCAGCGCCGCGTGGTACACGTCCCGCAGCTCCGCCCCCTTCGCCTCGCGCAGCTCCCGCCGCGCGCAGCAGTGGAGGAGGGCGGACACGTCGAGCGCGGGCGGCGCGTAGCGCGTGTGGCGGAGGTCCACCAGCCGCGCTTCTTCCACCTGGCCCCACGACGAGTACCTGCAGGCATACACACACGCGTTAGGTTAGTCTTCAGTTCTCGTCAGCCGCGCCTCCTCCATCTGGCCCCACGGCGAGTACTTGAACGCATACAGACACACAGGTCAGGTTACTCTTTAATTCCCACCAGGCGCACCTCCTCCACCTAGCCTCGCGATGAGTACCTGTAAGCATACAGACACACGTCAGGTTACTCTTTAATTCTTAACAGCCACACCTCCTCCATCTAACCCCACGGCGAGTACTTGAACGCATACAGACACACACGTCAGGTTACTCTTCTGTTCCCACCACTCGCGCCTCGGTCATCTGCCAACTGAGTACCTGCACGCTCGTATACACACACATACACACACACACAAACACACACACACACACATCAGATTCCTCTTCAATATCCACCAGCCGCACCTCCTACACTGGCCTCACGACGAGTACCTGCAGGCATACAAACACACGTCAGGTTACTCTTTACGTCCCATCAGACGCGCTTCCGTCATCTGCCCACTGAGTTCATGCACTCACACGCACGCACACACACACACACACGTCAGATTCCTTTTCAATATCCATCACGTGTGCCTCCTCCACCTAGTCCCACGACGAGTACCTGCAAGCATACAGATACACGTCAAGTTACTCTTCAATTCTCGTCAGCCGTGCCTCCTCCATCTGGCCCCACGGCGGATACTTGAACGCATACAGACACACGTCAGGTTATTCTTCAATATCCAAGAGGTGTGCCTCCTCCACCTGAGACCACGACGAGTATCTGCACGCATACAGACACACACGTCGGGTTACTCTTTAATTCCCAACAGCCACGCCTCCGTAATCTGCCCCTGAGGGGTACCTGATCTCTCTCTCTCTCTCTCTCTCTCTCTCTCTCTCTCTCACACACACACACACACACACACACACACACACGTACATACACACGTCAGATTCCTCTTCAATATCCACCAGACGTGCCTCCTCCAGCTGGCCTCACGATGAGTACCTGTACGTACACCGACACACACACAAACATACACACATCTGACAAGGCACTTAAAAAATTCTCTTAGAGCTTTAAACAGAGGAATTTGGACATTCACAGAACTTAATCACTGTTAATTACTTGACCGAATTAAGATTGGCTTAAGATCAATGCTGTGTTCACTATTTACTGACAACCAACAGATTTATCTGAAGCTAGTTCCCTAACACTCCTAACACAACTGTCCAACAAAATTCTTAGATTTGCAACGAATGATAATTTTGCACTTCATCTTTTCACCCACGAATTTGGAACTTAAGAAAAACAATTACTCTAAAGTGTTCTTATCCGTGTTTGAACGAATTCTAATTTTTGCAACCTCTCTTTTTGGTAGGTGTTTTTCAGTAGTTATTCATTGTGTGGTTTTAATCTGTAATTCATCGTACATTTTGGACTAATAATAAAACATTATTTTGTGCCTTAAAACTAGAAATGTGAATGTATGCTCAGGTTTGCTCAAGTTTACAAGATGATGTAAATACTTTATTCCACTTGATGATTTATTATGGTTTACTTTAGTTTGCAGTTTTCGTCAACACAATACATACATCAAGATACCAGAGATAAACGACACCGTCTCTTAGATCTCTGTTTGGAGTACCTTATCATAAGTGATTACAATCGAGAATGTGGTTCATTTATCAGCTGGGAAGAATGTTCAATAATATGACGTGATTTTTTAGATTAATGTATTTAGGCTGGAGAATCACTTTAAAATTTACAATCTAAGGCAACGTATTATTATACTAATATAATAACACCAACTGAATGAAAATAACAATATCTAATAAAGACACATAATAGAATAAACTTTCAACAACACATTAAAACGATGGAAATCTATATTTCTTCAAAATTTCTTTTTAAAGAAATGACATTTTAATCGTGCTAAAACGCAGTATCGAGAACATATTAAATATTTCTTGTGCATAAAGAGAGGTCATTTCCAAAATACAAATATATGGAAACCAAAGGGATTGATCGCTTAGATAGTAAGTCTCCTGTATGGAGAGTGGTAATTATGGCTTCTGAAAGTTTTCGAGGTGACAGTGTTAATTCGTAGTTATACGTACAACGTAAAACAATCACGTGAACATCTAAGCGGCGCGTTTCCAAAGTTGCTATTCTAAGCAATATACTAAAAGAATCTACATCCTTAAACAAATTGTTACGCCATATACATCTTCCCTACGGAAGCCAAAGTCATCCGCAATGCAATGCAACCGAATAAATACAGGAGAGAGAGGAAATTGGCACGTGTCTTTGTGCGTGATACAAAGTATTACGGGAAACACTTTGGTCAAACTGGATGTGGACTGTCCAGAGATGCAAAACAAAAGTTACGTTAAGAAACTACGTACGTTTTTACAATAACACATACAAAATGAGTCCTTTCAGAACAAAGAAAATAGGAGTGTTTCTCAGAATATTAGCTACAACTAATTCCCTTACCAATTTGGCCTCAGAATATAGATTTCCGTAAATAGGAATTTAGTAATTTTATGATTTCATCCCACCTGAATGCCACTGGATATTTGTGCCTACTTTCGCGACTCGAAACGTTCTTGTAGACTCGGAAGGTCATAAACGTCATTTGCAAACAGCAAGTGCATTGCAGTTCTGAGGACCTGCCGGTGAGGTCGGGCGTGGTACAGGTCGAAATACACAGCCCAATGCCGAAAAATTCACTTTGTGTTGTTGTGCTTTTTATGCAAAAAAGTAGATTTGTTTTTCTGCAACATTTAGAAATATCTTCAGCGCTTCAATTCACTTCATACAAAATCTTTCGGACGTAATAGAAGAAGATAAATCATTATGAAACGACAGTGGAGAAAACAGTTTTTTTGACGAAAATGACAAAACAAACATTTGTTAACCCTCAAATATGGATACATGAATGATACACCGGTAGGTGGATACATGGGGTATTGGTTTCGGACCTTGGACACACATTTCATTTGAGTTATTCAATTATTAGACTGACACAGAGAGAGAGACAGACTGACACAGAGAGAGAGACAGACTGACACAGAGAGAGAGACAGACTGACACAGAGAGAGAGACAGACTGACAGAGAGAGAGACAGACTGACACAGAGAGAGAGACAGAGAGACTGACACAGAGAGAGAGACAGAGAGACTGACACAGAGAGAGAGACAGACTGACACAGAGAGAGAGACAGACTGACACAGAGAGAGAGAGACAGAATGACACAGAGAGAGAGACAGACAGACAGACAGAGAGAGAGAGACAGACTGACACAGAGAGAGACTGACTGACACAGAGAGAGAGACTGACTGACACAGAGAGAGAGAGACTGACTGACTGACTGACACAGAGAGAGAGAGAGACTGACTGACTGACTGACACAGAGAGAGAGAGAGAGACCGACAGACAGAGAAAGAGAGACAGACTAAGAAAAGGAGAAAGAGAGAGAGAGCCAGAGAGGCATGCCTCACCTGAAGAGAATGCTGGAAGCCCCGGGCGCGCCGTGGCAGATCGCATTGCGGTGCACATCGGAGGTGCGCACGAGGTCGTACGCCAGCTCGGGCAGGGCCTCCAGCCGCCGCAGCACGTCCGCGTAGCGCGGCGAGTCGCGGAACTCGTGCATGGCGTCCAGCAACGCCCTGACGGCGCGCAGGCCGCTGAGGAAGCCCCGGTTGAGCGGGTTGGGGCCGGGGCAGGCGTCGGCGTCGGCGTCGGCGAAGGCGAGCTCGAGCAGCGCGTCGGGGAAGCGCTCGCCCAGGCGCCAGGGCGTGGGGCGGCGCGCGCGCCGGTCCGCCTCCTCCAGCGCCAGCGACGCCGCGTGCAGCCGCGCCAGCGCGTCCAACGCCGCCGCCACGTGCGGGAAGTCCAGCCCGCGACGCGCCTCCAGCGCGCGGAAGCCCTGCGCACCAGGGAGCGGCCATATTTATTTATTTATTTATGTATTTATTTATTTGCTTGCTTGCTTGCTTGCTTACATGCTTTCTTACTTGCTTGCTTACTTGCATATTTACTTGCATATTTACTTGCATATTTACTTGCATATTTACTTGCATATTTACTTGCATATTTACTTGCATTTTTACTTGCTTATTTATTTATTTATTTACGTCAAAAACAGTTAAAAACTGAGTATGACGTGCTATGGGGAGAAGTGAATATTGTGCACGTTTTTAAAATTCTCTGATCCCTACACTAAGCCATATACTACTTGAATTTTGAAAAGAAACAACGCTCCGATATAATAAAATCTATTTCCAAGGATAAATCAGCAATACGTTTGGGGCTCTTATTCAGCATGTCCTTCGTCAAGGAATAATACTTCCTGACGCGGCAACATGGAAACGATAATTTGAATAACTATATTTCCCACTGAATTCTAGAAGACGTGCACAGATAATGAAGTTACATTTATGTCCAGAAGCAAAACAAGGGGCCATCTCAGCATTTGTTCAATTGATCAGGAAAACTCAACGAAAAATCTGATCGAGATGGGGGTCATTGATCCGGAGGCTGCAGTACAATAGTTGTTACAGGTTGTTTACATTTATACAGTACAAATGGGAAATAATGCATTAAATATAACTGTTAAAATTAATGTTACTTTCCTTGTGATGCTCAGTATAGCCTCTAATTGTATAAGAAACAGTTATGCAGCAGAAACGATTTCACTTGGGATTTAAAATTTTCTATCGAATTTAATCGTTTAATGTCATCTGGCAAAGTGTTGTAAACTAATGTACATGTATAGTATGTGAATTTTTTGTAATGAGCGGCTGATACTCGCAACGAGTCATTGTAAACGAGGTCTCCAAAGAAAGAGAATTTCACGGGCACGTGACGAATTGCACTTTTACTTTAAAAATATGAAGCATTTGTTTAAAAATGCAGATAAATATTCCTGTCAAATGCAACTCGCAACACTCGGTAACATTTTTGAATCTATATCGTTTAATAACTTCTAAACGAGGCGTTCTAGGGACTTAAAAAATAAAATATTTAGGTCTCAAATAAACGTCTAATCTACAAGATGAAATCTTGAAAATTCTATTACATTTTTGCCAGTTTCAATGCTTCTCCAATCTACCCCACCTGATTAAAGGCTGTAAAATCTGCAACTGTACGTGATACCAAACTAATTTACTTGATTTTCTAGGCGATTCAATTACACAGGCGTACCTATTTGCTCTATTAATAAAGTTAAATAAGAGTAGTTTGTATTGACACGGGTGTATTTTGTTATCAATTACAAGGAGACGTACACTGTTTAGAGATTCCTTCCAGGAAGTACCTTTAAGACTGTTAATTATGTTTAAAAGGTTATAACACTAAACAAAGTTAATGTAATTTATGTAAAAAATATTCAAAACCTTGAAAGACATTCTGATGTTGAACAAAGAAAATAAATAATTTAAAAAAAGACAAACTAGGGGAACACGTACAACCGATTCGCATTCACTTCTCAAACGTTGGCTAACTTGTGCTGGGGCTGGTGTACTCCGTGTTATTTTCATCACTCCACTATCTGAATTGATTTATTAACTTATTAGTAGTTCCGTGCGCGTAAACTGCTAAGATCATTAGTCTTGTAAGTGTAGTGCATGCTTTCCCCCGGGAAGTGGTAGTGATTTTTCCTGGCTAGATGGTGAGATTTGGTGAGACCAACCATCGACTATCAGGGTTTCCCCAAACCAAGTATCTCCCACCAGTGGTGCACTGTCCCAGCCGGGACAAGCTCTAAGCTCCCGACCGGTCACCCGGCATGTGTGGTATTGTAGTGCATGTTATTGTCTGTGTGTAAGGGCTGAGGATAAGACAAGGAAGAGGAAGGAAAGGTCGAGCGCGGCTCGTGGGCCGTTTGTTAGGGTACTGCTCCGGCATTCGTCTGTTATTGATCGGAGAAACTACAGAAAACCAACAACAGGAGAAACTTGGCAAGAAATAAGTGTATTTATGCAAGGAAAGTACACTTTTTATTATTAAATTTTTTAATATGAACATTTTTTAATAAATAAAAAGAATTGAAATCTATTTTCAACGTAATAACATTGAAGTACTGCCTTAATGTTTCAGATTTTTAAACAATGTAGACAATAGTGAAAAAAAAAATAAAAGCAATTTTATCAGCTTAAAAATTGAAATTCGCGCCAAAATGTAAGTCGAAAATCAATTTAATGTTTTTTTTCTATTTGAATTTGACGTCAAAATTAGTTGACAAAAAGTTAAACTATTAGTTTACTTGAAGTTCAACTACTTTTCCCCGTATCTGCAATTTTTCTCAGCCTGCTACATGCAATAGAAAGTGAAAAAACACCTAAAAAAACGTTTCTCGGTGTATCTCTGCAATATTGCCCTATTGGGGTGATTTTTGGGAATCTATGAGATTTTTCATTCTGTTTCATATGACTATCACGATTATTAATTTGGTTCGGGGGCACTTTTCATCACTTTATTTGGCTATATCCGTTGACGCAGACCTCTCACATTTGTCACGAATTATATATATGCCGTACGAAAGCTTCACTCCCTTTTCAAATAGAACAAAATAATACATTTGTGTAACAAGTTATGTTCAACCATTTTCGATAATTTTAATAATTTTCTTTCCTGTACTTGAAAAAGAAAACCTTTGTCGAATCGTTGTACAAAGTAGGGCAAAAGTGAAGTGTGTGATAATGAATTTTTAAGTGATTTTTATAAAAATACCCGTCTATAATTTCATGGGATCGAAGTAACAATAAAAAAGCCTACTTGACAGTTATTACCTACAAATAAAATGAACTTACATTTCTTACAGATATTTTTCGCAAATCAAATCAACGCTTGTATCAAATGTATGTTTGAAACATAGATCTAAGAGAGAAATTTTCATCTCTTCATTTCCATTTCATGTCTCATTTACGTAACTACCCAACCTGGCAACGGCAATTGGAAAGTTAACCTTCTTCTATTTCACACATCTTTCTCATATCAAATCAACGTTAGTATCAAATATCAAACGTAGCTCTCAAGCTCTTCGCTTTCATTTCATGTCGCATTTACGAAATAACCCAACCTGACTTTTGCAATTGGCAAGTTAACTTTCTTTTATTACAGACATCTTTCTCATATCAATCATATCAAATATGAAACTAGCTCTCAGCAAGAAATTTTCACACACTCGTTATCACTTTATGTCGTATTTACGTAATAACTCAACCTGACTATTGCAATTGGAAAGTGAACTTTCTTTTATTACAGGCATCTTTCTGATGTCAAATCAACGCTAATACCAAATATCAAACACTTCTCAGCGAGAAATTTTCATCTTTTCGTTTCCATTTCATGTCGCATTTACGTAATAATTTGAAGACATGCGTGAATGCTATCTTCGTCAGAATCAGTCGGTCGTTGGTACGGGAACTTTCTTTGAGCGAACGCAGACACGCGCACACTAAACTGGATGCTTTTAGACCAGTAATTTCATTGATTGATTGATTGGTTGATTGATTGTTAGTGACTCCGGGCACGCCAACTACTATGGTCATTATTCCCGTGAGTGTAGTCCGTGTTTTTTGCTCGGGAGCTCAATGCACAGATCCAACGCCGACCTACCGTCGGCTAACGAGATTTTCCCCAACAAAGTATCTCCCACCAGGGGCACCGCCCCATTCGGGACAACTTCTAAGCTCCCGACCTATCTCCAGGCATGTGTGGTAGTGTAGTGCATGTTAGTGTGTGTTTGTAAGGGGTAAGGATAGGACAAGGAAGAGGAAGGAATGATCACGCACGGTCCGTGGCCCGTTTGTTAGGGTACTGCTTCGGCATTCGCCTGGTGTTGATCGGAGAAACCACGGAAAACTACCGATCAGAGCAAGCGGCCGCTAGAATTCTCCTCCAGAGATCGACTGAATTGGACCTAACTGAAAAGCTAGTGTCGAAATTCCTGCCGCTGTCGGGACTTTTAATCTAGGACCACCCGGTCAGAGACACTGCAGTAACATCAGGTGATGTACAGAGCCACCGCTCCCGGTCATTAAATACGATTAAGCGAGATTTAGATAAATAAATTTAAGACGTTTGTTGTTATTTTCTATTTATATTTTTACGTTTATTTGTCTGTGCATGTCCTCTTTGTACATGCGATTCCACTACGTTGGAAAACGACTTGTTTCCTACTGTTAGTTTCCCTTCTCGACACTAGTTGCGCTGAGAAGCTCGTGGCATACCAGTGTGCCACGAAGCGTGCCATTACCACCAGTCCTTGACATCACTGTTTTAGACATTTGGCACTCCAGGGGACATCGCGTCCTAGGCAAGGTTGCAAACATTTAGGCAGTCAAAATCTATTTCGCATCACTCTGAACAAGGTCGCAGTGCGACGACCAAAACGTTGGCAACTGTGCCTAGGCCTCGGCGTCTCCCAGGTAGCCAACAACCTATTGATTCGGACGCGGAGATTAATTTCTTTATTCCCAAAGACACACTCCCAAAGACACACAAGACTGCTCCACCTGCATACTTTTTGGTCTCTTCGACATGCCTCATCTGATATCTTTAGAAGTACGAGTTAAAAGAAGATAGAGAAAAACGAGAAGAACGACAAAAAAGAAGAGGAAAATGAGAAAAGCACACAATATGAGAAAGACGGCAACAAATTATGAGGATAAAACTCCCGTTTTGGCAAATGAGCTATTAGAGGTCTGGAAGATTGCACAAGAAGTATTTCTAAATTCGATTTTACCTAACAAGCGCAAAAGATGGACAGAATTTTACAAGTATGTGAAAAGACTTCAGAGAAACCCAGACAATACGTGTATAATTACATTTAAAACAGAAGATGGAGGATCAATTTGCAACGCTATGAAGAAAAAAATGCACATAATTTGTACTATGTGTCCGTATTTACATCTCCGAAGAGTGATTGAAGTTAACATTTGCTCACAAAATCAAGGTACAAATGCAATTTTTACAGCAAATATTATCTGACTATGCTAGTGAATTGTGGTACAGGCTAAAAGAAATCTGTGGGACCTGATAGAATTCCGGGGAAATTCTACGATTGGGAGGGGAAGCTATGGTTTCTTAAAGTTACTATAAATAACTGTAGTACCCCTAATGAATGAAAAAGGCTACAGTAGTTCCTATTGATATCAGTGCTTAATGTCCAAATTTAAGTCAAATAGCATAACATCGGTAGTACATAAACTGTAACATCATCAAATTGCCGACTATTTGCGACATGCTTGCAACAAGAATAACATCCTAGTTGAACACATTGCGAAAGTCAGCTACAACCGTTTTTCAAGACATTGCTGATTAACTCGACAAAGGAGAAAGAATTTATGCAATAATTTCTAAAGATTTTAACTTACTTCCTCACCACAGACTTCTAAATAAAATTATCGAATTGGAAGTAGACCTGTGAATAGATTAGAGAATTTCTCTGTTATAGGACAAAGCGGGTTCGAATTGATGACTTTCTATCCAACGAGGTTTATGTGACGTCCTTAAGCCATGTGACGTATCTATAATTAATGTATTAACTTGTTTATTCCTCGGTTGTTTTCATTCAGTCTGCATTTCAATAAGTTTATTTAATCATCTCTCCAAATCGATATTCAAAATCTTGTTCCTTACGTGATATAATAATAAAGAGAGAAATGCAAAACATTGTATAAGTTTGTTTTCTATTTTGACTTTTATTTCTGTAAGATTCGTTACTTGGTCAACATTTTTAAGGAGATATTTCTTGTGCAGTGTGTGGAATTACTCTTAACTAGCTGAATGTGGTGTTGCCGACGCTATAAACTGTTTTAAAAGTATTTTCATGTGTTGAAAATTTATTTCATTTTTCATTTCTTTTATGCGTAGCTTTGTTCAAATATGTTCTTCTCTTGACTTACCAAATGAATCGTAGTAGCTGACAATGTCATATTCCCCTTCAAAATATCCCAACATATAATGGCCTTATATGTTACCACCATACGGATATGAACTGGTAATATTTCAATTTTAAAATTATAATCGCCGTAAAAATACGTGGAAAGTATTGATGATGCGTATAGAGTTTAGTACAGCTACATTTTTTACAATTTTTGCTAATATGCACAAAGACCACGTTGAAAGATATTCATCTGGGATATTCTGTAATCCTAATATAAGATCATTCTCAATTAGTTACGAAAATTCTGACGTCAAATCTTCTACAACTACATTTAACCCGTTTTTTCCCGGTGTTCCCAAATGGGAACAGACTGTAATCGAATGCTTTCTCTATAATATTTTGCTTCCGGGTGATTGTTGGCCTATCTGACCTTTATCTAACAGTAGCTGAAACTTATCGGTATCCGTTGGATTGTTAGTTGCAACTGAATGTTCATTTGAGCGAGAAGTATTGGTGCATATAGTTCGCAGTATTTTTTTCTGCACACATGATTTCGAGATCGTAAGTATAAAAGATTTGCATAACTTTATATTTTAACAATAATGTTTTTAATATGTTTGGTAAATATGAATAATACTATTTGAGAAGTATGAAAAATTATTTACGTTTTATTACAAAGTTATTAGCATTTTATTTTCGTTGTTCCCTTTTGGGAACACCAGGATCATAGAGCTCTTTGTGTAGTACCGTCCCGTACTGCGAGAATTTTTTTTACTATGGTAAAATATTCGAATTTTTATAGGAGGCTAACGGCGGAAGAAGTCCTTTCTTTACTGGACGAAGAAGAGTTTTCAGAGGCAGATGTGTATTTATTTCCACCAGATGACGGAGCAGATACTGAAGGGGACAGTGGTGATGAAGAAGGTACAACTGCTAATAATCTTTCAGGTAGACAGTTGCAAGCTAATGCAGAAGCGCGAATCCAGACAATGAGTGGTACAAGGTACATTGGAAGTGATGATCTAGAAGATAATGATATTGAAATACCGATTGCAGACAGTGTTTTTCCCTCAAATTCAGACAATAGAAATGCAGAATCTAAGAAAATTATGAATCAAAAGTGGAAGAAGGAAGATATAAATCCTACTTTTGAACCCTTTCCAGAATTACAGTTCAATGATATACCGTCAGATTCAGTGCAATGTTTTGAATTATTTTTTGATGACACTGTTATGAAATTTCTTTGTGACATGTTTTCCCTTTATGCATCACAGAAAGGTGACCACTCTTTTGAAACCAGTTGTGAGGAGCTCAAATGTTATATTGGAATTCTGATTCTTTCGGGTTATTTGACTGTTCCAAGATGGAGAATGTTATGGGAGACAGACAGTGAGACGTACAATACCTATGTTAGTAACGCTATGAGGAGAAATAGATTTGAAATTCTAAAAAAGTATTCTCATTGCGCTGATAATTCTAATCTTGATAAAGGAGATAAATTCTCTAAATTAACACCTCTGATTACTTTTTTGAATGAAAGGTTTCTGAACCACGCGCACTTGATAGAAACATTATCAATTGATGAAAGTATGGTTCCGTACTATGGCAAAGCATGGAGCAAAGCAGTTCTTGAAGGGAAAGCCAATAAGGTTTGGCTACAAGATGTGGTGCATCTGTGAGCCCTTAGGTTATCTGCTGCAATTCTACCCATACGGAGGAAAAGACAAGGACAGGCCGCGGAACGTCAGTTTGGGTGAGCATGTCGTCCTCAAATTGATTGACAAGCTACCAAAAGCTCCATACAAAATATACGCAGACAGATTTTTTTCGTCTCTTCCGCTGGCTGCCAAACTGAAAGAAATGGGCATTGGTTATACTGGTACAATAATGTCTAACAGAATAGGAAAATGCCCCTTGGCACAAAACAAAAGTATTGAGAAACAAAAACGGGGTGCAATTGACTACAGTTCAGAAATAAATTCAGGATGTGCTGTAGTAGTGTGGAATGACAATCGTCCAGTCCATGTGGTAAGCAACTGTGACACTATATTTCCGATTACTGAAGCAAGTAGGTGGTCTCAAAAGGAAAAGAAAAAAATTATTGTACCTCAGCCTCATGTAATTTCTTGCTATAACAAATATATGGGCGGAGTCGATCGAATGGACGAGAATATTTCTAATTACAGAGTATCCATTCGATCAAAAAAATGGTGGTGGCCAATATTTGTATTCTGTATAGATACGTCTGTGCAGAATGCTTGGCAACTTTACAGAAAAGGAAAAAACAATCCAGTTTTGGACAGCTTGGCGTTTAGAAGACACATAACTCAAACTTACTTGCAGAAATATGCTGTACCTCCGTCATCGGGCGGTCGGCCTAAAACTTCAAAACCTCTACTAAAAAGAACCATATCAACAGTGAGATTTGACTTGAAGGATCACTGGTTGGTGGATGCAGCAAAACAAAACAGATGTGCCATTTGCAAAAAAAATTCCAGAAAATCGTGCGAAAAATGCAAAGTAAACTTACATGGGCATTGTTTCAAAGAATATCATACCAAATAAAACATTTCACATCAAAAACATTTGCTTCACTTGTGTTCTTCATTGTGTAATTATTTCTAAAAAAAAATGTATTTCAGGTTTGATTTTATTTTTTTGTTTCTGATATTATATGTTATAAATAAAATATTTCGAATAATTGTGAAAAAACTTAAATATTCCTGAAACATTTACCTAAAACAAATGACATTTGCGGCAATTTCGAAAATCTTTAGTGTCCTGGTGAACACAAACGAGAAAATTGTATACGACCCCATTCGCTCCTGGTGTTCCCATTTGGGAACAAGGCATTTTACCGAAATGGTGTGAGGTATTCGAACAATATATTTTTTTCCATCATTACTGAAGCTACATCAACATTTTAAAACATATATTTGGTCAAAATATTCAAAATAAAAAACTCGGGCAAAAACGGGTTAATTCTTCTCTGAATTTGCTTAACACTTCCGTATTTTCTCTCCTAATTTTTTAAGAGAGATTAAAACCCCACAAACTGTCTAGTTCGTGTTCATTTCCACTCGTGCAAATGCTCTTTTAATCGTTCCATATGCGAATCTATACAAACATTAAAAGGTGACTGTTTTTACTTTCTCGTATACATACGTAAATACCGAGTACGTCTCATATATACATATATACGTAATATACGTAGTATAGAAAGAGTTATGCAATACTGTTATGTAATGCTTTGTTTCAAAACGTCCGTCCGTCCGTCTATCAGTCCCTCTGTCAGGTGTACGTGAACAACACTAGGGCCTAAAACATGCATAGGATTTTTTCAAATTGAAAACCCCCTTTCGTTTATTGAAGCTTTGAGATTTTGAAAAAAATTCTTTAAAATTGGGAGTACTTTAGCCCTCGGACATTTTCAAAATTTTCTCAGAAACGGCTCCTAAATTTTTCTTTAAATTTCTTGTAATAATACGCTTATAAAGGTGGCATAGGTCCGATTTTCAATAACTCTGTACTTTCGAAAATTTCAAAAGTTTAATTTTCTTCCAGCGTTTTCCTACAAGTACAAAATTGAAGGTAGATATATTTCCTTCAAGTACATTTTTTTCGCTAGTAAGTTCTTTCGTTAAAATCATGTAATTTTTTTGAAAATTTTAGTACTTTTCGTGCAATATTGAGAGCAATATGTGCAATTTTAAAAAATAACAAAAGTCAGATTTTCTCGAAAACAGCTTCAATTATTTTCTTTAAATTTTTGTTTGCTAGTGATAGTCGTAAATGCACCCCATAAGATGACATAAACTCCATATTGCTCCATTTTTTGTTTTGTCGAAAATTACAAAAATTTAATTTTTAAAACTTTTTTTACGTCGTTAATTTTTACATTAGCGGAGATTTGTTCAGATTATTATATTAATGAGTACATGCGCTTTAAATAATGTTAGATAAAATTCCTCGAAAACTCAACAATTTTCTGTAAAAATGAGATAAAATTTCCGCATTTTGAAAAACGTGCTAAAGCCATTTTCTCAAAAAAAGTCTTTTTTTCAAACTCTACCAACCGACAGTGCTAATTATACAGTTTAATATGACGTTAAGTTAATTTTGGTTTATTGTTTTCTTCTTTCAAAAATTACACAAATGTATTTTTTTTAAATATCTCTCACGAAGTTAATATGTACATTTTTATGAATTTTTGAACACTATTGCATTTGCGTGTTAACGTCCTTCAAATGTCTTCAAAAGTAATTTTTCGAACATTCAAAACTTTTCTGTGAAAAGGAGTTTAAAATTTCGCATTTACAAAACGCTCAAACGCCATTTTCTTAAAAAAGGGCTCGAAATTTTTAATTGAAAATTGCAATTTAGAACGAAGTTTTACTCTTTTTAATACTTTTAAAGGAATATTGCGGTTCTACTATTAGGAAACCGAAAAGTTTGGAAAATTTAAAAGAAATGTATTTTGGGTGGCGATAGATGGTAGCTGGCAAGAGGATGGGGCAAGACAGTAAAGTCAGTCCACACGACGAAAATTTGAAAATATTACTATGAGAAAGTCTGTGCCATTCTGTTGGAGCACTAGTTATGTTTGTGTGAGTAAGGTGTTAGTTATGTTTAATAAGAATAAGTTCTGGGTCACATTCAGTTGAAAATCGACATTTAAACTCTTAGGAACGAAGACGTGAGAAATCGAACGTAGAATATTCATAATCTTACATTACTCATAATTTTGTTTTCTCCGTATTCACTTAAAATTCTTCAAGTTTTAATAAGCTCGAAGGCAATACTTGTTCGTAGGTTTTTACAAGTTTATTTTTTAAAAATGGTAATAGGTCTTATGGATAAAACTTCAAATGAAATATGCCGTCACTTGTTCAAATTAATTTCACTTGTTCGCTTCTAGACGTCAACATCAGTGTTGCCAACGTCGTGAAGGAAAATTATGTGGTTGTGAGAGAAAAATGCCTTTGGGTAATGGAGTTTAATCAACGTTACCTAGATAGATCTATTTTGGTGGCGTTGGTTTAATTCCCGGCTTACTCACTAAGAACGCAGCACCAAATCATGCAAAAAAAGTTGTTTGAAATTTCTTCGAATCTTCTGGACGGACCCGGAAACAAATTATCAGTTTCCCATCAGGAGACCGAGACGCGTCGAATGACACATCAGATTACTCGATAGGTGCCCTGAAAATGGTCTGTCTGTGAGTGACTGAACCGCACATATGAACATCCTCACACTCGGGAGTTACTCAAATACGGTACAGGTGTTTAGGCACTGCGCACATTGTCACACTAGCTTATTTGAGGAATAAACTACGCTGGAAAACGAATTGAGGTAAACACACAAAGATATTGATTCTGGATGGATCCCTGCGAACATTTGGCACTAATCATAATTATTAAATAAGAAAATAACTTGAAGTATTAGCAATCTGTACAATTATATAATGAACGTAATATGAGCTCTCGTTTCGTTAATTTGAGACGAGAGGGAAGTTTGATTCTGAATTTATACTTCGTTTTTTTAACGTGACGTCTCAAGGTCACGTGCGAAAGTGGGGGAGGGATGGCAGACTCCAATGGGGAGCTACAACGTCACTACAGCTCCCACTTTTACGGCTTCCTATTGGAGTCAGCCTTCCCTCTCCCTCTTTTGCCCGTGACCTTGAGACGCCACATTAAAAAAAGAAGTATAGACACCAGTTCTAGGGAGGTTTCTAACAGCATATTAGAGAGTTTGTGCACCATGGAACTTTAAAGCACTATCGATCTTTTACGCTTGCGCAGTTTCGCATCATGAAGTTTCGCATCAGTTTTGAGCATCTACGCATGCGCAGAGTATCGATAGTCGGCCTGCTAAGGCGGGCACAAACACCCTATTGTAAAACGATATGCTCTACTTTAGAGGCAACCACGTTATCTCTGGAGTTTGAGGTGCTTAAAACGTTTTGCACAAAGTTTTCTTCTAAGATCACGATAATGTGAATAGTTTCGAACTGTAACAGCAGAATGTATTGCTAACGCTAAATTTGCATAATTTTGCCACATTTTCTAGAATCGCATTTGACGACTAGAGCTGCCCATCAACAGGATGTACTTCGAAAATATAGTTACCAGCACGTTCTGGAAATGTTGGCACGTTGGAAATGAATTCCACCTTTTGTGATCGCGTGACTTACATGGTGCATGATGCAAGTCACGTTATTATACTCGATAATTTTATGCGATTATCGTTTTCCGAGATAATGATATGCTCTACTTTAGAGGCAACCTCTACAGTTTGAAGTGCTTAAATTGTTTGGCACAATGTTATCTTCTACGACAACGATAAAGGATGTAGTTTCGAATTGTGACGGCAGTATGTGTTGCTAACGCTAAATTTCCATTATGACACATTTTCTAGATTCGCATTTTTTCGAGTAGAGCTGCTCATCAACATGATGTTGTATTATGGAAATATTGTTATCAGCACCTTTTGCCGCGAGTGTTGAAAACGAATTCTTTCTATTGCGATCCCGTACACAATGCAAGTTACGTGATTACACACGATAATTCTGTTCGACTATCGTTTTCGTGACTATCGTATCGTGACTATCGTTTTCCAAGATTACACTGACGTAAAACGTGTTCACGCATGCGCAGAGACTCCAGACTTGGACCATATCCTACACTGTGTAGTACTTCATGCTCCGCTAAAGCTTTCTACAATCAAATCAACACCATTATGTTCGTTCAACGAAGCTATTTCATATCATATTCATTTCGTAAAACAAAGTCGTATCCCACACAATAACGCTTCAGCGACTCAATGAAGCTACAATACATACAAATTGTGCAATAAAATATGATTAACACACCAAAAATACCCTTCTCACGAATTACCTATCGTTTTATGACAATCAAATAGCGTTACCAATACCAACAGGCTTTTTGGAAATTTAAGATCACTTGATCTGACCAAACCAAAGGGACCTGACCAAAGGGCTTCAAATCCACGTTTTAAGGGCCTTTTCCTCAGACTTCAGAGTGATGTCAGTTACCCTGTTACGTAAGATACGCAAGTAAAATCGTATTATTTTGCGTCATAATGAATACGTTGAAAGAACTAGTTGAAAACCAGTCACTCTATCCTCCCCTGCCGCCTAAAAACTACCAGACATCAATCTGGCATGAAACGTCCTACATGCCCTACGATTGCTTGTTCTCTGATTAAACAGTGAAATAAAGTGTTCACAGCATGAGTCCTGGCGAACGCAACTGTGGAGTCCATGGCGAGATGGTGGGAGAGGTTTCAAAGGGGCGCAGATGGAGGCAACAAGAACGACGGAAGTCGGGAGTAAGGTAACTCCAACGAAGGGAAGCTACGGAAGCGGTGTCAGCGGCTATGCCTGGAGTGGTGTGACATCGGTCCGATAAAATAGCAGCAAAGAGCTCTGAGGTTTTAACTTAGAGGTACTAAGATAAGACTATATAAATTAGTGGTCCTATAGAGCACACACTTTCTCGCATTATTTCCAAATTTGCAATGTTCGTAAATTCAGAGAATACAACGAACATGAGACCTGCGATAGTCGGTAATTATAAAAAAACAGTTATGCAGCAGAAACGATTTTACTTGTCACTTAAACTTGTGTTCTGATTTTAATCTTTTAATGTCATATGGCAACGTGTAAAATAATGTACTTATATGCAATTTTTTGTTAAGAATCTTAAGAATATGATTATTACGTCTACTTTTATAGTTAGAGACATAAGAAGTTGCCGAAAATATGTTCCCACCCTTGAGTTAGTTATTTCAACAATCAGACAAAAACCACTGATTCGTAAATGAAAATTCAAGGCAATGGTAAAACTCCTAGATTAATAAAGACAGGCGTACAAAAAACACGTAATTGGGATTTGCCTATTATTCGTATAACTCGTTTTCGTAATCTAAAATTCTGGGAGACATAGGATGTGTTTCCCCTGAATAGTATGCCATATCTCAGGCAGGAATGAACATTCGCGAAATATACACATTGAGTAGTATGAAGGCTGCCTAAATTTGAAAGAATTCTGAACGCGTTGCATAATGAACTTAATTTTGTGTTCGTTTCATTTAAATGGACGTATCATTTGAGGTTTGACTGAATCGAGAAAAATTTTGTTACCTCAACATCGGTCAATCATCGTTCATTTTCAATGGATAATGCAATTGTTTGTTTCAAATAGAAAATGGTATTAAAAGTATTTTCCCTTCTTTTACTATTAATGTGTTACTACGGAACCAATTTGAAATATATGATATTGCACTATTCACGGTTTCTTGATTGCAAACAATATTCATATTGTCCGCAAAGAACAGTTCGTCCGTTTCGAATCGGGGAGGGCATATGGTTTACGCATTGCAGGAAGAGAATTGGACCAGTTGTGGGACTCCATGTGTAATTGGCAATGAATCGAAAAAGTTCGAATGTAATGTTTCATCATTATGGTACGGTATTTCTACTCTCTGGATCGTAGTTTAAGGTACGAACATAATCAATCTACGCACCACCACGAATTTCAGCGAATTCGACCACCACGGGCAACACCACGAATTCCATACGAAGGTAATTTTGAAGATAAAATGTAATGATCAATGACGGCAAAAGCGTTCGAAAGATCTAGAAATATTTCAATAGGTCCTTCATTTTGATCTATGGATGAATGGACATCTTTAGGAAAAGAAAATGTGTCTGTTCCGTAGATTTTGGTTTTGATTGTCTAAATCAATCAGTGCGTGTAAGCTTACAACATAAAGAGGTAAGTTTGCTAATTGTCCAAACCCTTCCGCATCTCGCGAAAACGAAGATACAGTGTTAAGGAACCACAAAAGGTCGTTACGTATTTTTCTTTCTAAAGGCACGTATTTTTCTTTCGAAAAATCGGTACTTTTTCCAGCAGCAATAGGCAGCTTTCTCCGTCTACGTAGTAGCGGTAAACGAGACAATAGAAAGCACGCTCAGCCGCGCACAGCGGCATTCGGGAGCACTGTGCGTCGGCGAAGGCGCGTGCGTCGCCGCGTCAGCAGCACCGCCCCGCCCCCGCCCCCGCCCTCGCCCCCGCCCCGCTCCGCCGTGCTCCGCTCCGCTCCCGCTGCCGCGCCCCGTAAAAGGCGGCGCGCACGTGCGGCCGGACGTTTATAACTCTTTCCCCAAGAGTTACGCCTAACGCGCTCCCCGGCCGCAGCGACTGCTGGCGCGGCGCTTCCGGGGATGCTATCACCGGCACCCCGCGCGCCCGCGCCGCCGCCGCGCCGCGATCATTGGCGATCCTCGCGACGCTCTCACTCCCGGTCCCACTACCATCCTTCGCCACCTTCACTATCACTGACTCCGCTACTACAAACTAAGCGTGCTCAAACAGCACACACTTTTTCGCATTAAACACAACTTACGTAATTTTTGAAAATTATCCTCCGGAAATTGGAACCTCACAATTTTTTTAAGCGACCTTTGCTCTATCCGATGAAAAAACCAGGGAAAAACTTTTTGAGCCTATTTGGAAAAATTTTTGTTTAATAATGGACTATGTTTCATGCAGCATTACGCGAAAACTACTGGTGTTTTCGAAATATTGTTCACGACCTTATTTAAATATGTTTTGAAGATCAGATTTCATTAAGAAAAAGTCTAGGAGTGTCTTCAAGATAGTAGTTGTGAGAAGACACCGAAAAAATTTTGAACTTTTGTAATTTCCGAAAATTCGAGATTTCAACGAAAATAATGGCGTTCTAGCCCCGAAGGCTTAACTTAGCACCATCACAATCGGTTGCAACAAAAATATGCCACCATGTAGAACGATTTAATTGTTATTTAATTACACAAATTAATTACTTGGAAGTTCGAAGAACAATTAAACTATTCTACGTGCTAGCATATTTGTTTTGTTTTTTTGTAATTTTATTGCTCTTCAACTCATTTACCAGCTCAAGAGAGGTCCTATCGCCACACCACAGTTACAATCTTCACCCTAACCAATAATGAAAAACACAACAATGACATCGACGATCCCACTGACAACTCCGCTAGATCTGTCTCTCTCACCTACACCGCCAACGTTGTCATGTCCATACCAATTCCTATTCCGTAACGATCACCATCACCATCCCCACCATCATCACCAAAACCGCTATTACCATTAGCAACGACGACGACCCAGTTTCGGATCTGCCGCATCCATCACAGCCATCTTCATACCGTCTCTTCCCACACCTATCACCACAGTAGTCAGAATTTTCAATAGCCCCACCACCACCACCATCACTAACGTCAACGACAACAATTATTTCGGCAACTCCAGTGTCCCCACCACTTCCGCCAGTCCACTATTTCTGCCAACATCCCCATCACAAGTTCTGCCACGGCCTCCACTACCCAAAACAACAGTAACGATGGCTCATTATAAATATCACAAATGTCACCATCACTATCACCACCCACCCTTCCTCTCTATCAACCGTTCTGACCAATTTTGACAAAGCTTTGAATAACGTAGCATAATTTTAGATGGTTAAGTGAGAAATTGCGTCTCTTGTCTCAGTATTGCGTAGTGCTCGCTAAAACTTTACTCAACCTAAGGAGAATCATGAGGTCACTCTTGAACCTTGCAGTATTCTGTGGAGTTAAGTTCAGATCTACTACTAAATCCAATTCAAAAAGTAAAATTGAATCAGAAGTAGGAAATAATATTTCACAAATAATTTTGAAAGAATACGGAACACTGCAAATAAAGCGTGGAAATATGCAATGATGCCTAAGTTTTCCTTAAATATGTGAAAATATGTAATTTGCCTTGAAACATGACCAAATATTGATAATCAAATGTGTTTCAAACGACTTCAAAAAGACTCATTCATAAATATATTTTTTTACAAAATTTAGATTTTAACTAAATAAGAAAGACCCTCAAAAATGCCCCTCAATTCTACTAGCTACAGACCAATCAAGCTTATTCCCATCTTGCCAAAATACAGGAAAAATTACTATTAAAGAGACACCGTAAAATTCTTATCCAAAATAATCTTATTCTGAGCTTCCAATTGGTCTTCTCACAAAATCAATCGATAAGTCAGCAAATATTATGTCTAACTGAAAACATTTACGAAGCAGTTCAGGCAGGTCATCACTTACTAACAGTAAAGAAAAACCAAATCTGCGTCCCCATTTTTTCGAATATTTTTAAATTCAATTTCCACACAGCACTTCCAATCAGTTCTGTTCGAGCCGCCGAGGCGAGCACATCGTGGCCGAGGTAGCTCTTATCGCAACCTGACTTTGCCTACGGGCGATAAGCGAACGTTGAACGTAAACTTCAAGTTCAAAAGTTTTATAAGTAACATAGTGCAGTTATACAGTCAAAAAAACAACAACGATCGTTTTCTCTCAAACAGTGAAGTGAACAAAACGCTAGTGAGTGAATGTTAACAAACAGTGGCCCCACAACGGGGCAATTAATAAAAGACGCCACTGACGTCTTAAACGATACGGATTCACATTTGGTCAGCCACAATGAGGAAATAATGGAAGACGAAGAACCAACGCATACGCAACAAATTCAACACTTGCAAATGCAACTGCAAGTACAGCAACAACAGATGCAACAAATGGAGCAGCACTACCAACAACAAATTCAGCAATTACAAATCGTGCTCTCACCTCAACTGCAACAGCCGCAAACCCAGCAATGGCAGCATTCACAAGAACAACAGGTAATACAACAGCTGCATTCACAGCCGCCAACTCAAGTTCAACAAATGGGAACTACGCCACAAGATCAGCGACATTCCCAACAACAACAACCCCAGCAGCAATCCGAAGGAACAACTTCAGATGCAAATACCATTCATCCGGACAGTAATAACATGACAAATAATGTAAGTACTTATCAAACAACAAATCCAGAAGTTTCTTCTCTGCCAAGTACTTCCCTTTCAAATAAAAATTATTCTACATCTTTTTCAACTTACCATAACGATAGGAAAAGACCAAGATCTAATGATAATATAAATTACTCAGTTCAAACAGAAAATCGATTTGAAGTCCTAGGTGAAGTAAACGATAATGAACATAACAGAAACAATGAACCAAGTATTAAAATTCCCCCGATAGTAATACATAATTACAAAAACTTACATGTATTATTAAATGATATTAAAGAAGTGGTTAAAGATGATTTCTCCGTCAAAATAATTAATGATAAGATAAAAGTTAACCTTAATACAATAGAAGATTTTAGAATTTTAAAATCTTTCTGTGCAACAAATAAAATTGAATTTCACTCATTTAGAGATCCTCACAGTAAGTCATTTAATTGTGTCATCAAAGATATCCATGTGATATACAGCGAAACAGAAATTTTTAACGAACTGTCAAAATCCTACCCAGTGAAAAAGGTGTCAAGACTTTACGGTAAGAATCGTGAACCATTAACAGTATGTGCAGTAGAACTCGAAAACAATGTTAAAGGTAAAAGTATCCTTAGTATGAATAGGTTCATTTACAGTGTTGTAAGAGTATTACCAAGATCAGTTAACAACAAACCAATCCAATGTAAAAATTGCCAGAGATTTGGTCACACACAGGCTAACTGCGGGCTACGTCCGAGATGCGTCAGATGTAAAGGGGATCATCATTACTCAAAATGTAACATCCCAAAAAACAGCATAACCCCTGTTGGTGTTAATTGTGGTCAAAGTCACACAGCTAATTGGAGAGGATGTGAATACTATAAAGATATTTTAAAAAACAAATTTAATAATTACAAAAGTAAAATTCCAACCGCCATTTCGAGCCAAAATTTACAACAAACAACCTTTCAATATCAAAATAGTCAATTCCCCCAATGAGACAAAACCCACCAACCTCACCTCTAGATCCAGTGAGTAATAGAAGGGCCCCTAAAAACTTAAAGTATAATTCTCAAAACTCAACCTCAACTCAACATTCAATGCCTAACAGTTGGTTTACAAGAAACTTAATGCATAACTCCCAAAACTCAACCTCGCCTCAAAATCAAATGAGTAATAGTTGGTTTCCTAATAATCCAATACATAACTTGCAAAATTCACTTCATACAACAAACAACTTACCACAATATATAACACAAATTATTACCAACACTGTAAATCAAATCTTAAATATAATGCTCCCACAAATTCAAACACTTATTCAAAACTCTATTAATAATGGATCTAAACCATAAATCCCAGCTACTTAACATTTTAAACTGGAATGCAAATGGAATTAAGAGGCAGGAAAACCAACTTCGTTACTTTTTAACTTATTACAATATCAAAGTAGCCTGTATCAATGAAACACATTTACAACCGCACATTAAATTTTCAGTACCTGGCTACTGCACATATAGAAACGATAGATTATCTACAACTGCATCAGGAGGAGTGTTAATCTTAATACATAAAGAAATAAAACATGAATATATTAACAGTCCTACTAATCAAAATTTAGAGACAATTGCTATCAGAACAAAAGTTAACAAACAAAATATATTAATAGTAGCAGCTTATAAACCGCCTAATAAATTATTTCCACGTCAAATATATGAAGCTTTATTTAATTATAACTGTCAAATTATGATCATAGGAGATCTAAACAGTAAAAATAAAATTTGGGGATGTAATGTCACCACCCAGCAAGGAAGAAACTTGGCCAATCTGGCAGACCAATTAAAATTTAAAATTTCAGCTCCATCTGAGCCAACACACTATCCATACAATCCAAATTCAATTCCAGATATTCTGGACATAATCATCACAAAACATTTTAATTTACCAATTTTCCAAACAGTAATACCGGAATTAGATTCAGACCATAATCCGGTAATAATCACCTTTCAACCTAATGACATAGCTGATTATTCTCCACTTCCTACTAAGATTAATTGGTATAAATTTAAAGAATTGATCAATATAAATTACAAATACCCAATTTCTCTTAAATCAAAAAATGACATTGACCTGGAAATACACAATTTAACAAATCACATTAATTCAACCATCAAAAAAGTTTCTACATTTATACCTCAACCTTTCAATTCTTCATTAATAATACCTAGAAATATTAAAAATTTAATAAAAAGTAAACACAATTTAAGGAGATACTGGCAAACAAATCGTAGACCTGATATCAAAAGGAAAATTAATAAACTATCCAGAATTATCAAAGCGCGACTAGATCAATTAAGATATGATAATTTCAGGGACTTCATAAAACAAATTCACCCTTCATCTCGGCACTTATGGACCACAATCAAAAGACTTAAAAACCAAAAAACAAGTATTCCACAACTCACATATGGGTTGACAACAGCAAACACAGACAACGAAAAATCCAACTTATAGCAAAACATTTCGAAAACTCATTTACTAATAACCCAGTTGTTAACCAGAATTTCAAAGAGGAAATAGAAAATATTATTAATCTTCAGACTCATTCTGCCCAAACCAGAATAAAATATATTTCGCCTGCAGAAGTAAAAGACGAAATTAGAAAAACCAAAACCAAAAAAGCCTCAGGATACGATAACATCTCAAACAAAGCTCTCAAGGAATTGAGTATGAATGTTATTGCTGGAATAACTGCGATTTACAACGCGGCATTAAGAATAGGCTACTACCCTAAAGCTTGGAAAATCGCCACAATCTTACCCTTTTGCAAACCCAACAAAAATCCTAAGAATCCAGAAAACTACAGACCAATAAGTCTGCTCCCAGCTCTCTCAAAACTGTTTGAAAAACTAATTCTAAAAAGACTTCAAGAATTTGTAGCAGAAAATAATATAATCCCTCCATCACAATTCGGTTTTCGACAAAATTATTCTACCACCCATCAACTTCTAAGAATTACTGAATTCATAGCTAATAGTTTCCATAAAAATCAATACACTGCAGCTATCTTCATAGACATCTCAAAAGCTTTCGACAGAGTATGGCATCATGGCTTATTATACAAATTAAAACAAAAAGACACCCCGGACTACCTTTTCAACATAATCAAAAGTTTCCTCAACGACAGAGAATTCAGGGTTAAAGTAAACCTTGCCAACTCAAACCTTCACAAAATTTCAGCAGGAATACCGCAGGGATCGCCACTATCGCCAACCCTATTTAACATCTTCATATCAGATATACCATTTCTAATTAATTCTCAAATAGCCCTTTATGCAGACGATACCGCACTTTTTGCCAAACATAATGTCTTACAAACAGCCATCAATTACCTTCAGGATGATCTTAATCTATTCACAGACTGGGCAGATCAGTGGAATATCAAAATCAACCAGAGTAAAACACAAGCAAAATTTTTTTCACTACGACAAATAAACCCTCACACACAACTAAAAATAAATAATATTCCTATTAAGTGGGTGGATAATTCTCAACCTATTAAATATCTAGGTGTTCTTCTTGATACCAAACTCAAATGGAATAAACATTTGCAATCTACAATCAACAAAACTAAAGCAAAAATGGTACAACTCTATCCAATAATCAATAAAAAATCTAATCTGCATTTAAATACTGGAAAATTAATTTATACATCGATTATACGACCAACGCTTACTTATGCTTGTCCAATTTGGAGAAATACCGTCAAAACTAACCTGAATAACTTACAAAGTACACAAAACAAAATCCTACGAAAAATAGTAAAAGCACCATGGTTCATTTCAAACACGCAAATTCATGACGAATTGCAAATCCCGAACATAACAGACTTCATAATAAAACAAGCCCAAAAATTTTTCGATCTACTTCCAACTGCAATAAGTGCCAAAGATTTCGATCTAGGTCAAAACGGAGAGCTAGCTCTTCGAATAAAATCAAAATTTCCAAGAGACTGGTTTCATCCCCCATAAATGAATATTGGGTGAACAGATCAAAATTATAACTACATATTTCAAATTCTCCAAATATAATTTTCTATTATCTGTCCTAAAAATCTCTATTAAAACTGAATTTCTTAGTTATCCGACGGGAACCCGCAGTTAGGTTGTAACCAAATGTTAAGGATCTGGTAAAAATTAACTCCTCTGAAAAACATGTATTGTTGAACAGATAGAAATAAACTAAAAAAAAAATTCCACACAATTAAATCATAATATTTGCAATACATACCTTACTTAGTTATTCAAGTGTTATATTGAACTTAAAATTATTAGCCAAGTCGTTTAAGAATAAAATAAGTTTTCGTAAACATTTCATTTTGTGGATTTATAAAAAAGGTTTCCTAATGTGAGCCCCCCGCAAACATTTTAAGAAATTGCTAAAATTAAATGAAAAAGCCGGAAATAGATTGAACTCTGTGTAATTTTACAAAAATACAAGTTCAACATCTTCTACATAAGAAACTGTCTTATATGACTTGCACGTCGTCTATACATTCAAGTGCAACAAAAGTCGGATATATATGCAATTTTTTCCGCCCCCTCACATTCTACTTGAGCCCGGAGTGAACACATTAGGCACATCACCCACAGTTATCCTCCAACAAATTTACACGGCAAAACATGTTCTCTGCATCTTCTTCCCCTGGGAAGGGAGATATCCTTGTTAGAAATTCCAATGCGGAAGAGTCAGAGGACATGTCGTTCGATTCTTCGTGGAAGGTGGAATCTTCCTTTTGCTTTTTCTTAACTTCAGAATTCTCTTAAATATGTCTCTTTTTGACTTCTCTGGGATCAAATTCTGAAATTGTCTCTTAGCCTTCTTCCTGCCCTCTCGAACTGATAGACTTCAGAGTATGCTCTTGCGTTTTATTAGACTCTTAAGAAATAAGGAGTGCCAAATAACTTATTGTTTTAATTTTACAAGGCGAAAAACTGGGGACTCGCATTAGGAACCTTTGGGGGGCTCGGGTTAGGCACCAGCGTGTTTATATTTCAAATGCCAATAACATTTTTACAAGGTAAGTCAAAAAATGCATACCCATACATCAATATAATGTAACCTTCAAAATAATGTAATGGTAAGACGACTTGCCGATGAAGTGGAGAAATCAGGCAGCTGAGAAAAAGCACTTGAAACAACTTTGCTTTTCGCTGTTCGCAGTAATGGCCGACTGTTGGACAAGTGAAAATGAAGTCACTACCGCCTGACTGAGTCTCGGGTTAGCAAAAAACTTCTATTGTAGTACGTTTCCAATAGGCAACATCACTCTACAGAGATGTAAATCAAGGGGCTCGCATTACGACCAGGGCCCGAGTTTGGGTACTTTACATAATTATAATCACTGAAATGTTTTTGAGAAAGGACACATGTGTCAGACTACTGCTGGACATCTTGTTTTTATATACTCACTAAGCATTGCATTTGAAAACACTCCTCGAAAACTCTCTATTTTCACTTCGCTAACTGTAATCTCCCACACTTATGTTTTCTCGGAGACGAAATTTCGACTGCTTTCAATATATCGATTACAACTCGCACAATGAAATGACGAACAAATGGCGACAAAAAAGAATTCACTCTATTTATTACAAGATAATATTAAAATCTATTGTTTGTTCTATGAAATTGGTTAATAAGAACAATTGATAACTTATCTAAAGCCCAATTGCTTTTATTAAAAGCAAAAATCACGATATTTGGTTGAGAACAAAGCTCAAACTACTCCTTTAAATAAAAAGGTGACAGAAGGGAGATACGTATGTAGTGCCACGGAATAATAATAATAATAATAATAATAATAATAATAATAATAATAATAATAATAATAATAATAATAATAATAATAAATGTACATTCATAAGAATGCTTTATTTTGTTAGAAAGATATTTTTGTTAGAAATATATTTTGCTAGAAAGTTATTTTGTTTGTTATTTTGTTAGAAAGAAAACGATTTCTTTCTTTTTCGAAGAAATATACGTAGAAGAGAGTACAGTATGTAGTGAATACACGTTGTAATGAGATATGTAACGTCGTGTTTCGATTTTGAGAGTGTCCGTCTGTCTGCCTGTCTTTTGGCATGTCTTTCCGTCTGTGAACAAGATTAGAATCTGAGGTATTACTAGAATTTAAAAAAATTAATATCGAAAAGTGATCCATCTGGCCGATTCGTACTCTCTTAATTTGGAGAGAAAATATTGTAATGCTGCAACAAAATACGGTGATTTTTCGACAGACAAATTCGTATTGTAGGTTCCTCAGAATGAAAAAGTGGATAATTCTTGTTCTCATAAGGGCCGGTTTCACCAAACGAAGAGTAAGAGTTTACTCTGGAGTAAATCACGTTTACACGAGATTATCTTCTGGGAGCGTTTCACCAACCCTTTCTCGAGTGTAAATCGCATACACGAGAGTAAATTCGAGAGTAACTTTACACGGCGAAGATCCGTCGAGTAAAATGCGGAGTAAGCTTAGTTTTCAACGTGCCTGCGTGTACCTTCGACGTGTTGTTATGGCTCGCGGATTGCGAATGATTGAATTGAATGTGCCTTATTTTACGTGGCGAGACTCAGGCCATGAGGCCTGCTCTTCCGCCTGACCACGCAAATTCCGCTACGCTCCTTTCACCAACCATGGGAGAAAGAAGGTATTACTTGGGCGACGAAACATGCGATTTGAATTTAGCTCAGAGGCATCATTTAGGCTTGAGGATCTTTTACATGCAGTAAATGTACTAACATGGGACAGCCGGCTTTACTTCCCCTCCGAAGGAAGGCGTACGAAGGATGTTTTCACCCGTAAAAATCCACGGCTTCGATCGGGTTCGAACCCGCAAAGGGGGGGGTATAACAGTCCGATACGCTAACCGTTACACCATTGCCGCCGCATGATGAATGATGGTATTTGAAGATGATTCCGGCGATGATTCGGAATATTATCCTGTAATGAGAAGGCAAAGATATGTGTAGGAGAGAATGGATTGATTTCCCAATTATGACGATCGAGAGTTTGTCACGAGGTTATGTTTGACCAAATTATCAGCTGTTCTATTTTGAAGAATTGAAGCTGATTTAGAAACGAATAATTTGCATACTAAAAAATAAATATAAAAAATATATTCAAGTAGTAGAATTATTTCATAAACTATTATTTCTGAATTGTAGGTACCATATATAGGCAATCAGTCCAGAATCAAAATCAAAATAGGATCTGTCTATTAAAAATCATTTAAATCGTGCTAGTACGTATTTTATTTGTGAAGTAAAACCCATCGGGTACATTATGGACTGCGGAGGACTTTGTAAATTTATTTTTCACCGATGTGGATACGAAATAAAGATAGTAAATATATGACAAGAAAAGGAAAAATAAGAACAATAACTCAAAGTACTTATTTATTTATTTAGTCAAAAACAGTAATAAACTGTATATGACTTATTGGGAAGATCATTTGCGTACGTTTTCTTGAGTTCCAGAATCCCTTCCCAACGTTTTAACTATAACTAATAGTTGAAAGATGAATAAAAGTTAAAAAAATAAAACAAACAAATATTTCTTTTAAAAGCGCGAGGTTAACAACATTTGAAAAACTAGACATTTTCGTACTAGTTCGTAATAATATACATTCGAAAACCTAGACTAAGAAATATTAAGAAATAAAGATACAAAAACTAAGAAAAAAGCTACGCTATCTCAAATCACCACGCAAAACTAAGACCAAGACGACGCAAAGAACTCCAAATCAAATGAAAGGAAATAACCAGAAGTTCCCGTTGGTCCGCAATGGTTCACAGCGATACTCTCGTTCACGGCCTCTTGAATCACTCTCTACTGTGTATGAAAAATTGCGTGTTCAGCGGGTACGCAGAGTAAATTGGGGAGTAGTACTCTAGAGTAACATAACCCTCCAGAAGCGTGGTGAAAGGCTTATATTTTACTCGAGAGTAACTACCGTGGAGTAATGCTTACTCTCGAGTAACTACTCTTCACTTTACTCGCCTGTTGGTGAAACCGGCCCTAAGTGACAAATAACGTCCTCTAACACGTGTAATCAGAATCCTCGTTTTGTGTATCCTTGATACCGAAAATTTGGTATACTTCAAAACGTCTGTTCGTCTGTGGGCAACGTTAGCAACTACTCCTTAGGCAGGATTTGCACCGAAATAATATTCCCCGATCAATCTGGTTGATTACCTGATACCGTGTATTTTAAACGGATAGTGTGAGTGGGGGGGGTACTTTATATAAATCTCCAACATTTTCAAAATTGTCTCATAAATGGCTTCAAATTGTTTCTTTAATTTTTCAACGAATAGAGCAAAGTACTTTTATAAAAATGATGGAGATCCGATTTTTGTGAATTCTCTGAATTTCCGAAAATTATCAGAGATTAAATTTGTCAGCATCTTTCTACAACTACAGTATTAAAAATCGGGGTTTTCGCAATAAAATCTGTTACTTGAAAATAGATCTTTAAAGAACATTACATACATTTGTACTTTCTCGCTACGGTAAAGAGAGAAAGTTATGTAATGCTGCGCGGAAAAAGGCGAATTTTCGGCAGAAAAACTCTTATTACAGGGCCCTGGTAACGAAAAAGTGAATAAAACTAGTAGATAAATTTAGAAAAAATTCTCTAACACGTGGTGTAGCCAGAATTCATGTTTTATGGGTCCTTGATACCGAAAAACCGAAAGACGGCAAAACGTCTATCCGACTCTGAACAACGCTAGCGGCTATACCGTTCCGCCGATTTTTTCCAAAATTGATATTCCCCTATCGATCTGGCTGATGTAGCAGGTCCTTGAATTTGAAATTGATGTTTTAATTTTAGGGGTTCTTTACATAAAGACCCTGGGACATTTTTAAAATTAAAAAAAAATCTATATATTTAAAAAAATAAGGTATTTTGCCATGGCTTCGTTTAGAGCTTCTACTGAACCGATTGTAGTATTTTTTCCTTTAAATGAAAGAATATGATCCCAAGATGTGTTATCAGATATTGTTTGTGTTGATTCACCAACATTTACGGTGTAAATTAATTAATTAAATCATTCTTTAATAGTACGCTTATCAATAGTCAATTGTTTTCTTCCAAAGAGTGGCTGTTTCAAAATCGATATATATGAGTCGATAGATGTCCACGCCTTCATGGTGGCGCTGCTTGATGTTTTGTTTTGATTGTTGAGATTTGTTTACTATTCGTCAAGGTTTTGTTTCAGTATAATTATTGCATTGTGGCGTTGACAGTTTGCATGTATTTACTTTTGTGGTGTATTTTGTAGAGAACATTCGGACAGTGTGTTTTGCTCGGTAGTACTGAAGTAGTGAGGTTGTTCACAGGTTATGTCGAATTCTGAATCGTTGCCCACGCGTCCCAAAAAACGCAAACGTACATCAACTGGACGTAAGGAAAGAGAAAGTCAGCGTAAGTGTCGTGATAGTGAGGATATTTCGTTTTCTGCTGGGTCGTTGTCTATGAAATGTCAGGTTTGTTCTGCTTTGTACTTCGCATGTGAGAGAAATTCTGCAAACGAGTTTACTCTGTGTTGCTTAAATGGGAAAATAAGTTTACCTTCGAGCAATATGCCAGAAGAAATCAAAATTGTTTATAGGACATGATGACACATCAAAAAATAGTGCTCTTTCTTTTGTGTCATTTGGTGCCGATATTGCATTGCCACTTGGTCATGGGCCATACGTGTTCAAAATTTTGGGAACTCACATCACAGAATATCTTCGTTATACCCTGAAGATCCAAACAATGCAACGTATTGGGAACATTAGTCTGGACACAGTATTTTACATTTATCTCGGATCTCACCGTCAAAGTTTGACGGGTTTTCACTAGTGGTTCTTGATTAAATTTTGATTTTGGATAGTGTGAAGGACGTTTAAGAGAATGGTGCAGGTCGCACTTTCATTGAATATTCTGATTTTTCCAAAATTGCAAAAATTCAAAATTGTTTTGGCATCTTCCTACAAGTACAATTATTAAGATAGAATTTTCCTCTGAATTAAATCTGTTCCTTAAAGATAGATTTTGAAATAAATTCATGTACAATTTTTCGAACATTTGAGTACTTTTCGAGTAATTTTGCGGGAAAACATGGGTGAAAAAGTACGTGCTATTTTATCACCACTAGTATCAAAATATGAACAGTTTTCGTGAAATACTGCGAATAATAAAATAAAGTTTAAAATACGATTTGGTTCAAAAACAGATTCAATTTTTATTAAGCTTTTACTCGGATATTGCGAGGTAAGCTTATAAAAAAGGAGATGGTACAATTTTAGTTGAATTCTCTGAATTTTCGAAAATTGCAAAACTAATAAATAATTTGAGAAATAATGTGCTTTTGTAGCTTCACTAGTTTGACTTCACAATTGAGTGGACAATGCCAACATTCTTGGTATTGCTAGCTGGGCTTTTTTACACACCCATAAAATGAATCGGTAATTAATCGTTTATCATCTTTCATGATATTTAATGATTTAATGCTCTTTCCAATATTAACCAATTATAAAAGGGAAAACACATAATGTGCACGGCTTTATCAAAAGAGTTACTAAACAATTCACTTCAAATTAACGAT